>JAWMRF010000109.1:4630547-4663278 GCA_035221435.1 Sphenopsis melanotis | reverse complement strand
TACATTAGTTAACATATTCCAGGAACTATTTTACATGCCTCGTCCTCGGATCTGCCTTTTTAGAGCATGCCTGTTTCTTGGCTGCGGTTTTGGCTCCTTCCCTTTATCACTTCCAGTCTGGCCTTGGTCCATACTTTCTTCAGATGGCAGATGCTGATAGTTGGCATATCAACAGCAGGGTCCTCATGACATGTTCACTGGATGTTATCCCAACCAAACAGACAGTTCACTCGTACCTATATCAGCTACCACTACTACATCTAAGTTTTTGTCAATAGCAGAAATAAAAGCAAAGTGATTTTAACATATACACATAGCATTCATCTTAATATTTGCAAAAAGACAAGAGATTTGATTTGTCTCCCATTCTCTTTTCCATTTTTTCTCATTTCCTTCAGGGAAAATGGCAGGAGTGGCTTTGGCACTTTGATGACCTCATTTTTCTGGGGGCCATGGTTGCCTTGGTAGTGCCTGTGAGAAACGACCGCTCGCTTTAAATTTTTAAAGGTTTATTAAACCTCAACAACACAATAAAGGGACTGAATAAGGAAAAAGGGACAACACCGAGACTGTGACTAACTGCCACAAAATGGTGGCTCTGCCTTTTCTACTCCTTGTCTTGCATCAGGTAAATACAAATTCATAAGGAGTCATACATATTCAAACATTTTCCTTATAAATGCCTGGCCCCTCGCAAAGTCTGTCAGTTGACTCTTCCTTTCTGTCCATTGGTGGAGACCTTCCTGCAGTCTGATTGGAGGTGAGGTGTTGTGATGCCACGCCTCCCCAGCAACAGCTTCTCCCATTCCCAGCAGTCCCACACAAGGGGCACAGGTACATGCCCTCCCTCCACATATCCCTGACACCCTGACAACCAGGGCCATCTGGTGACAACAATATGGGAGGTGGGAAGGCGACTGTGGGGGGATCAGAGTGCCCAAAAAACAAACTACAATAACATAACCATACATCAACAAAACTTCTCTTAACATACACACAATATTCATCCCTTAATTGTGAGAGCCGGTCATCACATTACCAATCGATAACAAAGCTGAGGCCGCCACACACCTGGAAGGGTTCAAGGCCAGGTTGGGCAGGGCCTGGAGCAGCCCAGCCCAGGGGAAGATGTCCCTGGCCATGGCAGGGCTGGCACAGGACGGGCTTTAAGGTGGCTGCATCCCAAACCATTGCAGAGCCCCAGGGGCCGGGATGGGGCGGGCGCTCGGCAGCGCCAGCAGATCGTGCTGCCGCCTGCTGTTGGCACCTGGAACTGCAGCTGGGGACGGCACATGCGCAGTGCCGCTGATTTCCCACGCTCGCTGCTGCCCTCCGGTGGACAATTCCTGAACCGCAGCCAGAATCCCCAAATCCCAGAATGGGTCAGGCTGGAAGGACCCAGAGTGGGCACCTGGCCCAACCTTCCAGATCAGGCAGCGTCATCCCTGAGCACACGATTGGATCCAGAGCAGCCCAGAACTGGACAAGGCACTGGACAGAGCTGGACACAGCACAGGACAGAGCTGGAAGTGGCACTCCTGATGTGCCTCCCTGGGCAGGGCAGAAGGGCACGATCACTCCCTGACCTCCTGGCTCTGCTCCTGCTGATGCCCTCTGGATCCCTCCTGGCCCAAGGGCCACACAGCCAGCTCCACTGGTCACCCATCAGCAACCCCATGTCCTTCTCCAGAGCTGCTTAAGCATGGGTCCCCCTAGCCTGGTCTGGCACTGGGGACTGTCCCTCCCCAGGGACAGGACCTGCCCTTGCCCTCTTGAACCTCCCTATTGCCAGCCTTTAATGTCCCCCTGAAATACTGGATGTGTCAGGATGCTCTGCCTGGAATGTGGCCAAGGGACAATGACCCATTTGTGGCTATTGGGACTGCATTGAGAGGGGTCTGCTGCTGATTTTAGTGCTGAATTGAGCCAAAACCAGCCAGAATCATCAGCCCCAAATTGACAAGTGAGGGTGGATCACCAGTGGTGGGCCAGGCTGTCCATCGCCTGTCCCTGGGAATGTCCAGTCCCCACTCAGACACAGATTCCTCTCCCCTATTCCTGCTTGGAACAAAATGTGCGTGAGGTTCCTCTTTTGGGAAGGGGATGCTCCCCAGGGTTCCTCCTCGAGACTGAGAGAAAGAGAGGTTCCCACGAGTGTTGGTGTGGGAAGTTACATGGAGCCCCGCTTAAGAATGGTCATTTTTTGCTAACTTTGTCAGAATTATTTAATGGAATTGTTATGATAGAATTATTTAATAGAAGTGCTTTGCACAATGGCCTTCATGTGCACAGTGGCCATAATAGCTGTGGTATCCTTGTGGCTCAGGTAGTCTTGGTGATCAAGGTGGTCATAGTGGCCTTGGTGGTCATAGTGACCATGGTGGCCAGAGTGCCAGGGGTGGCTACAGTGACCATAGTGACAGTGGTGGCAACAGTGGCCTCGTGGTGGCCATAGTGGACATAATGGCACTGGTGGCCTTGGTAGTCTTGGTGACCTCATTTCTCTGGGGATCATAGTCCTTGGTAATTGCAGAGTCCATTGTGACTTCGGTGACCCTGTGGCTCAGATGATCCTGGTGGCCACTGCCAGGGCTGCAGTGCCCAGGAGGAGCCCTCTGAGGTGGGAGGGGGCCCTGGGGATGATCCCACCTGTGGAAAAAAGAGGGAGGTGAGGGATCCATGGAAGTGAGGTGGTTAAAGGCAGTCAGAGACGGGTCAGGGGTTACAGGGGGGGCATACAAGGGTTTCAGGTGGAATGGAGGATGATCAGGGTGGGGATCAGGGGGTCAGGAGGGCCATGGGGAATGTGAGGGGTCTGGAGGGGGCCACAACACCGGGTGAGGAGTGACAGGAGAGATGGGGGCAAATGGAGGCAATTGTCAGAACTCAGTACATCCCTCCGGGTGCCCAGAGTTGCCAAGGACCCCACCAGGGGTCACGGAGGCCCTGGCACGCAGCCCAGAGCACCTGCGGGTTTGATTTTGACCCCTGGAGCAAGTTACCAGCTTTGTATGAGGACCTGAAAGTCACAGAAGTTTTAATAGTATGATAATAATAAAATGATCACAGAGTGAAAATGTAGATTTTAGGATTTTTGGTATGGGGGTTATGGGGACAAGATGGAGGAATTTGGGCGCGTCCAGCCTTTCTTCTTCTTCTTCTTCTTCTTCTTGTTCTCCATTTTCTGCAGTGATGCTGGCACTTTGGGATTGCTTTAGAATAGAAGTGCACTGTCTAACATAGGTGACAGGTATTGGGAATTAAGAGTAAATATGATATACGAGGTTTGTAGTATAAAAAGACAACACTGGCTCGGGGGCGGTCAGAGTACCTGTGGCTGCCCTGCTGAGCAGACCTTGGCTGGGCAGAAAGAAAATTTTATAGATAAGAATTAATAAACAACTTCAAGACCAAAAAGTGAAGAGCTCTGACTCGTTCTTCAGTTGCGCAGGCTGAAGCAGAGACATTCTGCACATCTTGGGGCAGCAATTATCAACACCAACCCGAGACCCCATGGCTCCCCTTCCCCTCTCCTCCCCAAGAGCCCCCCATGCACGCACCGTGGCTCGCGGTTCTTGCGCACCAGGCTGACGAAGGTCTCCACCTCAGTTTTGGTGATGTGCTTCTCCAGCAGCTTGCGGTTGTTGTGCAGCAGGGCCGTGATGGTGTCCTCGGCCAGGATGTCGTAGCCGATCTGCGACTGCATCATTCCGAACTGCTTGGCAATGTGCTCCTGCAGCAGGCACGGAGGGGCTGTGAGCGATGTCCCCCTGCCTCCCCGAGGCTCCATGGGGATGGGGAGTCTCCCCCCAGCACCTGGTTCTTGCGGTAATCCTCCTGGGAGTGCCGGAGCACGCGGTAGCACAGGCGGAACATGTACTGGTAGGGAGCGTTCTTCTGGTCCGACAGCTCTTCCAGCCTCACCAGGGGCCCTTCCCCGCCCTTGTCCTTGAATGGGGCCTTCAGGATCCCAAAGATCTGCCCAAAAGCAGAGAGATCAGGGCTGTGTCCTGCTCCACGCCAGCTCCCCATGCATGGCTGGACACCATGGCATGAGATGGAGGCCAGACCCTCCCCTGTGGTGTTTTCCATCCCTCTAGCCCCCAGAGTGGCCCTGAGCAGGACAGGACATCTCCACAGGACATGTCCCGGGCTTGCTGGGGTGCAGGGCCCCAGGGCCACCCACCTGCTTCAGGATGTTCTGCTCCCGCATCAGTTTCTGCCGCTCCCGGTTGGGTTTGGTCACCACGATGTCCAGCACGTTCTGGCCATTGTTGGGGACATCACTGACAAAAAACACCAAGTCCTCCAGCAGCTGGATCACGAACCTGCGAAGGGACACGGGGTGAGTGGGCTGGGGGCTGCTCGCCTGCCCAGACTCAGGTCCCTGCAGTGATGTTGGTGGGTTGTGGGGACCAAAGAGCCTCAGAAACCTGCCAGGGGAGCTGCTGGTTGATCCTGCACCCCCTGATGGAGGTCAATGGCTGGATCTGCAGCCCCAACAGCTCCTATACATGCCAGGGTGAATGTCTGGGGGGCTTTGCTTGTGGCTTACACCAGGAATTCTGCATTTAACGCCTCTTCCCCTGTGGTCACCCCCCTGGTCACCCCCGTGGGCCAGGCTGGCAGGGCGGGAGCCGCTCGCTCTGTCCCACAGGGATCTGTGTTTGCTCAGGAAGCACCAAGAACCCACCCACCTAAAAATAATACAGTGACTAAGGCGGCTGCCCCTATCGTGGGGCCATCTCCCAGCCCCTCGGATATTTTTCTAGGATATTTTTCTGGGATATTTTTCTAGGATATTTTTCTAGGAGGGGCCAGAGCAGGGCTGTGCCGTTATCTGGTTTCCTCGCCAGGTTTCTGGGAAAAGCAGGCGTGGATTGGGGTTGTGGGCAGGGAAGCAAGGGCAGCGCTGGCACCAGCACCAGGCAGGGCCCCATCCTGCTGGGGAGCCCTTGGGGGAGCCCAGCACGGCCCCATCTCCCTTTTACCTCCTGTCATTCTGGCTGAGGAAACCCTCATTCATCTTCTCCACGACGTTGGCCAGCATGGAGCTGGCATCATTGGCAAAGTCCAGGTCCCTGATCTCAGACACGGGCACGGAGACGATGGCAAAAGCTTCTTTGTCCTCTTTGGTGGGGCATGTGCCCAGCTGGGAAGCAAGAGAGAAGCAGCATCACACAGTCAGGGCCATGCCAGGCGTGTCCCCACCATCTGCCACCACCCCTGCTGACATCAGTGACCCAGTTTGTCCCCATCAGAGGGGCTGGGGTGGGCTCTGGATGACTGGAGTGGGCTCCAGGCTGGTGTCCACCAACCCCTTTGGATCACCCAGGGTGTTTGTCCCTGGGTGCTGGGAGGGAAGGAGAACCCTAAGAGCTCTTGGGGAACAGGGAACAGGCCCAGGGAGGGAGGAGGGAGCAGTGCTGTACCATGAGGCGGATGGGCCTCTCCTCATCGATGTCGATGGGCACGTTGGTGCTCTGGATCCAGGTGTTGGTGCACAGGTGGCGCAGCCTCACGTAGGAGTTCCTGCCAACAGCACAATGTCCTGCTGAGTGACCCCCGCAGAGTGTCCTGCCAAGTGACCCCCACAGGGACACACCAGCACTGCCCTTCCCCAGCACTCAGCCTCCTCCCTGACCCCACTGCTGTACCGTGGCACGAAGGAATCCGTCTTCTGCAGCGTGGTGGGGTCCAGCTCGAAGAGGGAGGCGATGTCGTTGCCGTGGGGCACGGCCACCAGCCTGTACTTGATCTTCTCCCCGGTGTTCCTGCGGCTGGCACGGCTGCTGCCCCCCTGCACGGTGGGGAGGGGGTCTCTGAGCCCGGCTCGGGGGTCCCCTGTGCCCAGGGCATCGGGGGGATGCAGCAGAAGCTTTGCTGGGGCTGAGCCTCGCATGAGTGGAGCACAAGCAGAGTGGATGCACCTGAGCTACGAGCCCCCCCCTGATCCAAACCTCACCAAGAGCACAGAAAAACCCCCCTGAACATCCAGCTCTCATCCACCAAGCATCTCCCTGTGGCCTGGGGAGCCAACATGCACTGGGACCCCTCTGAGAGGCTTTGGCAGGGCCCTCTCATTGTGGGACACTGCTCTAAGTGCAGGGCAGGGATGCTGGGCTGGCACAGTGGGATAAACTCGGCTGTAGTCCCCTCAGAGGGCTCTGTTTTGGGGCATTTCCCTGCTTTCAGGCCCTGGCTGAGAGCTGGCGTGGTTGGGGCAGCGGCAGCAGCGGTTCTGCTCACCGTGGGCGCTGCTTTGGGCTCAGCCACGTCTCCTTTATAACTTGGGTTTTCCTGAAAAGTTAAAGAGGGAGATGAAAAGCAGCTGTCAGTCCTCCTGCTTGGTCCCTCAGAACCCCTGGGGATGGTGTGTGATCCCTGTTCCTGCCTTCCCTGAACACAGCATAGAGAGGAAACCTGCCCAGGTGGGGCTGGAGGATGTGACCTGTGCCCAGTGCATGGTGTCCCAGCCCTGGGAGGAGGATGGGGGAGCCCAGGGGAGCAGACCTGGGCTCTGTGTGGCAGCAAGAACTCCCTGGAGGCTCCAGGCTGAACTCCCAGTGAGCAGCACCAGCCCAGGATGGGCTCAGTCTGAGATCTTCTTTTGTCTTCAAGTGTTAACAGAGTGTCTTTGGTTTTCAAGCACCCATTTCAGAGCCCCAGTGTTTGCTGGTTTCCATCCAGCAGTGATGGAAAGGCCCTGGGGGCTGCCCTTGGGTGTCTTCTCCAGCTGGGGAGCATCCCCAGGATGTCCCTGCTGCCCTGGCAGCAGAGCACAGCCCTTGGTGCTGGCAGTGCCAGACACACCCCAGTACTCAAGTGCAACAACTCCTTTGTGCCTCTATCAGGAGGCCTTGAGCTGGCCTTAAAAGGGAGCAGAAAAACCTGGCAGATGGTTCTTCCAGACCCAGATTTTGCCCCCATCCTCTGCCAGGTGAGGACAGCAGGATGAGTCATGTCCCACTTCCAACACACTGGCCTGTGCCAGTCGGTCCCTTGGCATGGGGTGAGCACAGAAACGCCCCAGCCACCCCCTCCTGTCCCCCTGGGCTAGAAAAGGAGCCAAACCCAGCCATCTGAGCGAGTGAACCCCTCCACTGGGGGATTTCAGGGGGGAAATTTGGTCCTAAACCAGGTAAATGATGATGGTGGTCAGGGGTGAACATCTGCCAGCAAGGAGGAGCCACATGGGCTCCCAGAGCAAACTGGAGAGGACCAGAGGAAACGCTGGGCATCACTCCCTGCCCGAGGTGGGCACTGCCTTTGCAAGGGGTGCCCCAGCCCCGGGGCACATTCCTGCACCCCTCTGCCACCCTCTTACCTCTGCTGCCAGGTAGTTGCCCGTGGCGAGGTGCTTGAAGCGGTACAAGCCATTCCAGTGCCCGGCTCCCCCTCGGCACGGGTCGTGGTGAACCACCTGGGAGAGGCAGGGGAGAGCTCAGCCACAGCACAGCAAGGGCTGGGACGGCTCCAAGCACCCCCTCCACACCCTCCCTGCTCACCTCCACCTCCCACAGGGCGTTGGAGCTGGTGGCTGAGGTGGCTGACTGGCGCAGGGTGGTGCGGAGGAAGACGTGCAGCTTGCCCTTGTACTCATCACAGGTGAGGAACTTCTCCTGCTCAGCATGGAACAGCCTCACCACGTCCCCCTGCACCAGGACAAGAGGGTCAGGGTCAGGGGCAAAGAATCCTGGAGTTTTTCAGGTTGGAAAATACCTCCAAGATGATTAAATCCAATCTTTCACCACCATGCCCACCAAATTGTATCCTGAAGTTTCTGCCTACTCATTTTGGAACACTCCCAGGGATGGGGACTGTCCTGGAGAACCTGTTCCCATGTTTAACCACTCAGTGAGTGGAGAAATTTCTCCATGACTCTCCTGCAATGCATCTCCTCTTGTGACTCCCTCATGCTGCAAAGGGGACAGGATTCCTCCTGGACACACCTCCCAACTGCATGGTAGGACTGTGGGACCCTGGGGACCACAGGGCACTGTCACCTCTTCCCATCCAACCTCCTGGACCTCTGCTAAAACCTGCCCCAGGCAGCTCAAGTGCTCCTCTGAGCCCAGGGGACAGGGCACAGGCACCCTGCATTGCCATCACTCCCAGTATCCATGCAGTGATCCTCTGCTTCCACCCCCAGGGATAAATGGATGTGAATCCATCACTTTCCAGCCCTGGAGCAGGCAGAGGCTCTACTCCTGGACTGTTTAAGGCATTAACACCCCAGGAAGGAGGATGTGGGAAGCTGGGATAAGCACAGTGCCTGGGGATGAAGGGCTGTAAGATCCTAACAATCCACATCCATCCAGCTGCTTCCTGGAGGACCTCAGCCCCGAACAATAGCTCAGCAGGGAAAGTTCCTTTCCCAGGCAACAGCCACCCTGCTGCACGGCTGAGCAGCTGGAATTGTCCCTGCACAAGAGGCCACTGCTGGCACTGCGTGGGGTTGTCCCCAAAAGCCAATTCAACACCCTGAGGTCGGTAATTTGTGCCCTCAGCTCCCTGCTGCCAGCAGATCCTAAAATATCCCGCTCCGCCTCACTGTGCTGTTCTCCAGGTGATGAATTCAAGCAGGAATTACAGCCCTCAAGGCAGGAGCTCTTTTGTGCCCTTGTCACAGAGCCAGGTGGCTGCTCACACGTCCTGTCCCCCAGAGCCCGTCGGGTCCACGCAGCCAAACCTCCTTCCTTACCCCCTTCAGCACTTCCTCCATGTGGTCGCAGAACTGCATGAACAGGTTGATTTTCCAGCTGGTGTTACAATTGACCGAGTTCACCTGCAGAGCAAGAGAGCGCTGTCACGACCCCAGGACAAAGGAAAAAAAAGGAAAAAAAGAAGGAAAAAACCAGCCCCTCCTGTACCTCCTTGCAGCCAGCATTGTCAGCCAGCTCGTAGTTGCTGGCGTGCAGCGGCTGCCCGGCGTTCACGGGGTTCAGGATGACTTTGTCTCCCACGACTACCTGGGGAGCAAAATGGGAGAAGGGCAGCGAGGGTGAGACCTGGGCGTGGAGCCCAGTCCAGGCACGGAGCTCCCTTCAGGGACTGCTGGGCCCCAGGCTCACGTTGTCCCCGTTGCTCCTGAGCTTCCAGAAGGGCTGGATGAAGAGCCAGGAGCCCTCGTTGCCAGTGGCATCCAGGGTGACCCGCATGGCGTTCTTCTCCAGCAGCGCCGGCAGCCGCTTGTTCACCGTCAGGTACTTGTTGCTCTTCATGTGCAGCAGCTGGAGGAGACAAGGGTGGGGGAGATGAGAAGTGCAGTCCCTTCCAAGGCACCACCAGCCCCTTCCTAGATGTGCTGGGTCTGTGCTGGATCCGTGTTGGATCTATGCTGGATCCATGATGGATCCATGCTGGATCTGTACTGAACCCATGCTGGATCCGTGCTGGATCTGTGCTTGACTCATGTTGGATCTGTGCTGGATCTGTGCTGGATTCATGATGGATCCATGCTGGATCTGTGCCGGATCCGTGTTTGATCCATATTGGACCCATGCTGGATCTGTGCTGGATCTGTGCTTGACTTATGTTGGATCCGTGCTGGATCTGTGCTGGATCCATGATGGATCCATGTTTGATCCATGCTGGACCCATGCTGGACCCATGCTGGATCTGTGCTTGACTCATGTTGGATCCGTGCTGGATCTGTGCTGGATCCATGATGGATCCATGCTGGATCTGTGCTGGATCCGTGTTTGATCCATATTGGACCCATGCTTGACCCATGCTGGATCCGTGCTGGATCCATGTTTGATCCATGTTGGACCTGTGCTGGATCTGTGCTGGACCCATGTTGGATCCATGTTGTACCCATGCTGGACCAGTGCTGGATCCATGTTTGATCCATGCTGGATCCACGTTTGATCCCTGCTGGATCCATGTTTGATCCATGTTTATCCCTGCTGGCCCTGTGCTGGATCCATGTTTGATCCCTGCCGGCCCCATGCTGGATCCCTGCTGGATCCATGCTTGATCCATGTTTGATCCATGTTGGATCCATGTTGGATCCATGTTGGATCCCTGCTGGATCCCCGCCGGCCCCGTGCTGCCCCGTACCTGGATGACGCTCCCGTACTTCACCACGTCCCCGTGCACCTTCTTGTTCTCCGTCTCGTTCTGCTTCTGCTCCATCTGGGCCGCGTGCTGCTCCAAGAGGAGAAGAGCTCAGGCTGGAGCAGCACCCTCCTCCCTCCCCAGGAGCAAATCCCAGCAGGGTCACTCCCAACCCCGGCTTTGGGAAGGATGGGACGGGCTGGGATCGGGGTCAGCACCCCTCTGTCCCCCAGGGATGAATCCAACCAGGAATTCCAGCCCAGGGCCAAGGTGTGGCCTTGACCAGCCCCAGAAACGCCATGAGGGCTTTAAATTGAGGATTTAAAAACTAGGACAGGGACAAAATGGCACCAAAATTCCCCCAGGACAGCAAGTTTTGGGGTAACACCAAACAAGGGTGCTGGGCTCAGGCTGGGGATGGGGGTCAAACACCCAAAATGGGGGATGTGGGCACTGGGGGCTCTTGGCAGCACCAAAGCCAAGCAGCCAAAGGCAGGGTGCCAGCTGCGCCATGCCCAGAGATGGAGCAGGCCTGGACCTGCTGCTGCAGGAGGTGTCCCCAGGAGTGAAGAAGGCTCAGCAGCCCCTCTCCAAAACCACAGAGATTTTCCACTGGCTGGCTCTGGCAGTCAGAGCAATGATGGGATGTTGACACATGAGGAGTGAGGCAGGAACTTGCTCCCACAGCAAATCTGGGAATGGTGAGGGAGCGCTGACAGCCCCGGCGCCAGGATGGGCACAGCCCGGGCAGCTCCTGCCCAGGGATCCCCAAAACTGAGATGGGAAGATGGGAAACAGCAAGCGATGGAGCTGGGAGAGCCTCTGCCCTTTCCCATCCCTCTCTCACCCCTTTCACCTGAGGGCAGAGGAATTGGGAAACATCTGGAATCACGGCTTGGCACTGGGAGGGAGGATGGGGCTGCAGGTCCTGAGTGCCCAAGGAGGTGCGGGCTCTGAATGTGCCTGGTACCTGTCCCCACTGAGCTCTGGGTGCCACCTGGAGTCACCCTCCATGCCCACAGAGCTCTGGGTGCCACTCAGAGTGACCCCTCCATGCCCACAGAGCTTTGGGTGCCACCTGGAGTCACCCTCACCACCCTGCAGTGGTGGCTGCTGCCATCAGGAGAACAAACCCACTCCAAGAAATTCCACACTGATTTTTAACTACAATCCCAGGGGAGCAACATAGCTCTGATGGGAGACCCAGCACCTCAGATGCCCTAAATCTCCCTCCAGATCTGAGCCAGCAGCCAGGGGGGCTGGCAGTGGCAACTCGAATTCCCAGGGCTGATGTTCCCACACTGTCCCTTGCATGGGGAGGCTCTGTCCCCAAGCCCAGTCAGGGATGCCCACAGGGGACTGGGGGGCATCAGCAGAGGGGCTGGAAAGCCCCCCCAGCCTGTCTGAGCTGTTTTGGGTGAAGAAAACAGAGTTTAAACCCACTGAAGCACAGCAGAGAGGGGCACGAGCTCAGAAAGGCGACCATGGGCATCACAGGCAGGGCTCCCCCACTCCAGACCCGGCTGCTGCTGCCTCAGGACATCACCCCCGTGGGCTGGGGGATGTTCCCAGCCTGTTTCTCACCTCCCTGATGAGGGCAGTGCCTGCAGAGCTCGGCAGGGCTGGAAGGGAAACACCGGGAGCAGCAGAAAGGAGCCAGGAAATGGCAGCATCTCTTTAAGACAAGCCCTGACCAAGGTGCAATCAATCAGGCTCAGAAATGAGCCTCTGGGACCACTCGTGGCCAGGACAGCTGGGACGTTACAAGCCTGGCTAAGAGGAGCAGGAAAATGGGGATTCTGTGGGTTCTGTGTGCCAGGGATGGCTCAGGGCTGGGCACTGACCCTGCCCTGGCACCTCCAGGGCAGGACACCCTGTCCTGGCACTGCTCAGCCCCTCCTGGCTGAGGCAGAGCTGGGGATGGCGGGGCCGGGGCTGGGCTGGAGGCCCGATGAGATGATTTAGTGAAATCTCTCCCCAGCCTCGGTTTTATGAATCATCGGCGGGGCCTCGCCAGCTGCCTGAGGCCGTTGTGCAATGTTTGATGTGGGCCCTGGCCAAGGCTGGGGGAAGCCAACGGGAGCCTTTCCCTTCCCCAGCCCTTTGGAGCACGTCCTGCAAGCAGGGCTCCCTCCTGCACGGGTGTCCCGGGGTGCTGAGGGGTGTCCTGGGGTGCCCTGGGTGTCCTGAAATGCTGAAAAGTGCCCTGGGTTGTTGAGGATTGTCCTGGGGTGCTGAGGGGTGCCCTGGGATGCTGAAAGGTGCTCCGGGGTGCCCTGGGTGTCCTGAAATGCTGAAGTGTGGTCTGGGGTGTTGAGGAATGTTCTGGGGTGCTGAGGGGTGTCCCGGGGTACTGAGGGGTGTCCTGGGGTGCCCTTGGGCACTGAAGGGTTCCCTGGAGAGCCCTGGGGTTCCCTGGAGAGCCCTGGGGTGCTGAAGGCTGCTGAAGGGTGTCCTGGAGTGCCCTGAGGTGTTCTGGGGTGTCCTGGGGTCCCCCGGGGTGCAGGGCTGTGCTCATAGAGCTCCTCTGCCACAGCACCTCTGCACAAGAAGCATCAGGAAGGTGACACAGCCACAGCTGGGCAGGGGACAAGGAGGAGAACACAGCTGGAAATCCCTTCAGACAGCTGGAAATCCCATCCCAAACCAGCATGAGCAGAGGTGTGGGTGCCATCACCCAGGCAGCTGGTGGGCACTGCCAGCTCCGGGCTCCTGGCTCCTGCTCACCTGGAGCTTCTGCAGCAGCACCACGTCGGCGATCTTGTCCTTGTCCTGCTTGGTCTGCTTGGCCTTCCAGTACTGCTTCTGGGCAGAGTAGCGGTTCATGGGACACACCTTGAACAGGCAATCTGGGGACAGAGCACAGAGCAGAGCCTGATGAGGCTGCACAGCCACCAGGGTGTCCCCAGCAGGGCCAATGTCCCCGAGGGGAGGGACACTCCTGGGATGGTCCCCCCATCAGCGAGGGAGGACTGCTGGAGGTCACGTCACCGTGTGCTGGCTGCTGGGTCGGCTCTAAATCAGGATAAATAATGAGTCCAGGAATTACTGCACTGCTTGGACTCGTGATTAGGAGTGTTCCCATCGGAAATGGCTGTGCTGGTCGGGAAGGAAAGCTTCAGGGGGGAGAAGGAGCTCTGATGGAGCCCAGCTGCACCAAAGGAGGAGAGGATCCTGGTGGGAAGGATCCAGGAGGGAGGCTGGGACACCATCAGCCACCTCCAGGCCCCTTGACTGATTTCAAAAACAGCCTTATCAACACCTATGCTAAAGAACATAGCATTGAGTAGGGGTACCATGTCCCCTACCATGCACCAGCTGCAAACAAAGTAGAGAAGTACAACAGACTGTTAAAAACCACATTGAAAGCATTAAGTGAGAAATCTTTCAAAAACTGAGAGCAGCATCTGGCAAAAGCCACCTGATTATTTAACACCCAAAACTCTGCTAACCGAGTGGGCCCTGCCCGATCTAAACCTTTCACTGACCAGAACCAAAAGAAGGTTTTCCTAAGAATTCTCTGTTTTTAACCCCCTGTGTTCTCAGAAGCGTATCCATATCCTCAATAGCCACACCAAGCGCCAATATTCAAATCGAAGCACCTCTTAGTTTAACCACAACATCCCAAAAAACCTCACTTCCTCTCAAACCACGACACTTGTCACCCACGGGACACCCTGAGCCTGCAGAAGCTGTGGAAGGAGCCTGGGGTGGCCATCAGGACACACACACCCATCCCTCCGTGACCTGGATCACAGCACTGGATGCTGCAAGCACCCACTCCCAAAACCTCGGTGTCAGCAGCTCTATTTCAAGCTCCTGAAGGATGCACAAAATGCATCCCAGCTCCTCCAAAGCCTCCCTGCAGTGCAGATTGCCCCCATTCTCCTGTTTTCCCCCAGGATGGTGGGCGGGAAGTGCAGACATCCAGGGCCAGGAACTGGAGCAGGAGAGCAGATGTCTGCAGACAACCAGGCCCTCACATCTCCCAACACCCCTCCCAGGCTGGGAGGGCAGGAAGGGCTCTGCAGCCTGAATCGCCCTAATTATGCCTGAAATAGCAGCCCAGAAAGTTCAGACGCAAAAAAGAAAATTAAAAAAAAATAAAAACCATATAAATTATAAATTTAGATATTAGAAAAACCATATAAATTATGTAAATTATATAAAACATATATTATAAAAAACATATACATTATTAAAAAATTTAAAAGAAAATTTTTTCAGACACAAAAAAGAAAATTAAAAAAAAATAAAAAACATATACATTATAAATTTATATATTATAAAAAACATAAAAATTATAAGAAAATAAAAAAAATTAAAAATTAAAAGAAAAATTTTTCAGATACAAAAAAGAAAATTTAAAAATATATGAATTATAAATTTATATATTATAAAAACATAAATTATATAAATTATATAAATTATATAAAACGTATATTATAAAAACCATATAAATTATAAAAAATAAAAAATAAAAAAAAGAAAATTTTTTCAGACACAAAAAAGAAAATAAAAAAACCCATATAAATTTATATATTATAAAAAACATATAAATAATTTAAAAAATTAAAATTTAAAAGAAAATTTTTTCAGTCACAAAAAAGAAAATTAAAAAAAATAATTAAAAAAAAAAACCAACAAAAAAAACCAAAGTCCCTTCCCTGGCTGGCAGCGGGCCCGGGTGTGTGTTTATTTACCTGGGAGTGCCGCTCTCACCGGCTGGGGCAGGGCCAGGTTTCACATCTCCTTTGCCAGCTCCATTTGCCAAGCAGCCAGAGCAGCCCCCAGGGCTGGGGCAGTGACCGTGAGCCCCCCCTGAGCATCTGCACGGGGCTCCGTTAATGGGTAATTAATGGTAATTAATGGGAGCTGCTGTGGAAGGTGCTGGTGGGAAGGAGAAGCCAAGGGGAGGTAGAAAAAACCCAGCACAGCGACTCTGAAATGGCTGCAAATCCAAGGCCTGGCTCTGAGCACGGCTTTGTGAGGAGGGAAACTGAGGCACGGCGGGGGTTGTGTGTGGAAAATCTCCAGCACAGCTCCTGTTGGGAGCAGGAGGTTTTGGTACCTGGGCTAAAGCACCGCCAGATTTCTGAAAATTGATTGGGGTGGGAAAGAGGGGAGGTGAAGGAAGCTCCTGCAGCAACAGTGCTCAGAGTGGGCAGCTCAGAGGGGGATGTGGGGCTGGAGCCAGAGAGGCTTTGGGGGCAAAACTTCCACCCAGAGAGGGCTGGGGGGCAAAACTTCAACCCAGAGAGGCTTTGGGGGCAAAACTTCCACCCAGAGAGGGCTGGGGGACAAAACTTCAACCCAGAGTGGCTTTGAGGGCAAGAGTTCTATCCAGAGAGGTTTTGGGGGCAAAACCTCCTAATCAGAGAGACCTGGGGGGCAAAACCTCCCATCCAGAGAGGCTTTGGGGGCAAAACTCCCCATCCAGAGAAGTCTGTGGGCAAAATTTCAACCCAGAGTGGCTTTGAGGGCAAGAGTTCCATCCAGAGAGGCTTTGGGGACAAAACCTCCCATCCAGAGAGGCTTTGGGGGCAAAACTTCCATCCAGAGAGGCTCTGGGGGCAAAATTTCAACCCAGAGTGGCTTTGGCGGCACAACTTCAATCCAGAGAGGGCTGGGAGGCAAAACCTCCTACCTAGAGTGGTTCTGGGGGCAAAACCTCCTAATCAGAGAGGGCTGGGGGGCAAAACTTCCACCCAGAGAGGTCTGGGTGGGCAAAATCTCCAGGTGACTCCTTTGGGAAGCAGGGGCAGCCGTGGCACAGCTGAAGGTGCCGCGGTCCCCTTGCCCGGGAGGGTGGAAGCTTTTCCTGCCGTGCCTGAGCTGGGCTGGGAAGAGCCTCGGCAGAGGGAGGTGGGGAGAAACCGCAAGAAATAAAAAAAGCAAATAACTGAGAGGTGCGGAGCCGGGCAGGAACAGCTCCCAGGTGGGTTCTGGCATTTCCAAAGAACCTTTTTGGGAGCCGAGCTCGGCTGTTTTCCCAGCGGGAAGCCCCGGCACGACCCGTGTGAGCCGCAGGATAGGGCAGGGTCCGGCCACAGGATGTGGGGACGGCGACAGAGCACGAAAATCTCCCGCAGCCTCGGGGCCAGGCAGGAGCAGCCCCAGCCCTTGTTTCCACCTCGCTGCAGGCGATGGCTATCGAGCAGGGAGAGCTCTACCTTTCCGGCCATTAAAACAAACAGCTGGATATCCTGATAGGAGCGCAAAAAGCAGGGCTGAGCCCAAAAACCTGCGCCTGGAAAAGAGATTGGGACCCAGACAAGGGGATGGGGTGGCTGCTGAGCATCCAGCCCCAGGGTGGGATATGGGGATGGAGGTGCTGGGGGATGCTGGAGGTGCTGGATGGGTTGATAATTAGGTTAATTAATGAATTAATGGTAATGACTGCCGTGGAGAGGCAGGTCTCTGCTTGGTGGGATCCTGAGTGGAAGAATTGATGTGTTGGGATGTTTTTGGGGAAAGGAGGGTGGTCAGGGGGGTGGGTGCTGTTAAAGCCACTCTGAGAAAAAAGTGGAGGCACAAGGCAGAGTGGGGAACAGATATTGTAAAAGTCTTATTTAAAAGAAGACATAAAATGACAATTGGGGGATGAAAGGAGCAGCTGCCCTAAACCAACACCACAGTCACGGGTTTGGGGACATTTCCCATCTCTGCTCCCTGGCTGTGTGATCCAGGCACTCAAATCCTGCTGGGATAGGGCCCTTCCCTGAGTGTGCAGCATCCTGAGCAGTTGGGGCAGTCAGCACCGTGCCAGCACCTCCCAGGTGGGTGCAGCACAGGGCAGAGCTGTGCCCCCATCCCATGGATCCCATCCCATGAATGCCATCCCATGAATGCCATCCCATGGATCCCATCCCATCCCATCCCATGGATCCCATCCCATCAATCCCATCCCATCCCATCCCATGGATGGTATCAATTAACCTTCCTCTATATTTCCTAGTATCAAAACCAATAACCAACTGTCATCATCACTCCACAACCACCCCCAAACAAACATAGAATTAACCCCAGAACTAACCCCCCACAAAAAACCAAACAAAAATACAAACCATGATGATAAATCATCAGCCAATCACCCACCAAATTTTACGTTCTTGTAGCTTATAAAAAGCCTGACACTGAAGGTGTCAAGATCTTGGATCCCATCCCATCCCATCCCATCCCACCCCATGGATCCCACCCCATCCCATCAATCCCATCCCACCCCACCCCATGGATCCCATCCCATCCCATCCCATCCCATCCCATCCCACCCCATCCCATCCCATCCCAGCTGGATGCTCAGGGCCAGGACTGGCCCCAGGGCTGCTCACAGAGCTGGAGCTGCCCCAGCCTCACCTCTGAACTTCTTGGGGGGGTTGTCCAGGTCTCCAGCTGCCGGCTCCACCACGCACCGATCGTCCACCAGCCTGAGGGGGACAAAAAGCAGGAGCAGGGTCAGGAACAGTGGGGCTGAGGGTGCAGAGTGCTTGTCATGGCCCAGAGTGACAAATCCAAAGCTTCACCTCCTGTTTCCCATCCATGAATATTCCTCAGGAGCCAAACCCCCCTTCCCTCAGCTCCCACTGCTTCCCTGGGTGATTTCCATGCCCTGCCTCGGGCACTCAGGGCTGGCACAGCACTGAGGGACCGGGAAAGGTTTGTGGCAGTCACTGCAGGCCCTTTGCAGGGTGACCTGTGCCAGGGGGGACCCTGCCCTGCCCAGCTCTCCCCCTGCACACAGAGCTCTGTTATTGCACTTTTAATCCAGTAAAAACAGGAGGAGTTCAGCTCCATTCGCCAATTCTCCTTCCCTGGCTGGGAACTCTTCCCATGGGGACACAGAGGGTGCAGGTGCTGTGCATGGAGGTGGCAGGGTCCCCCAAACCCAGTTATTAATTAATTATTATCTTCCCACGGAGACACAGAGGGTGCAGGTGCCTTGCATGGAGGTGGCAGGGCCCCCTAAAACCAGTTATTAATTATTATCTGATCAGAGCTGCAGGCTCTGCCCATCAGATCAAGGCTCTGTGTCTCCTCCCTGCCCACCTCTGTTTTCCCAGCATTGAGCAAAATCCCTCAGGCTTGGCCTTGGGTGCTGGAGGCTGATTTTGGGGTGGGTGGGAGAGGCTCAGCATTGGGTGCTGGGGGCTGATTTCGGGGTGGGTAGGACAGGTTTGGCTTTGAGTGCTGGGGGCTGATTTTGGGGTGGGTGGCACAGGTTTGGGCTGATTTTGGGGTGGGACGTTGCTTTTCAGGGTTAGGGAGAACAGAAAGCAGAGCCCGGCGGGCAGGGGGGTCAGAGGGGAGAGCATCCCCCGAGGGGCTCCCTGTGCTGGGAGGGAACTGGGAGCTCCAGCAGGACAGGCTGTACCCGCTCAGCCACTTTCCCCAGCCCTGGGAAGCCACAGAAACAGGAGAAACTCTGCTCCTGCCCGCGAGAGAGAGAGAGGGAAGCCTGTCCCCATCCTCGGGAGGATGTGAGAGTGGCCAGCAGTGCTCCCCCATGGTGGGACAGGAGGGCAGGAACAGCCTGGAGCAGCGAGGCAAAGGCAGAGCGGAGCCCGCGCTGTCCCTGCTGTCCCCAAGGGACTCTCGGTGTCCCCCAAACAACACGAAAATGGCTGGAGGTGGCTCTGCAAAGGGATAAAACACGAGCAGACCCATCCCAGCCGCAGCTCCAGCCTCCTTCCCTCAGCCCAGCCGCTCTCTGGAGGAGGGGAGAATTCCTTTGGCTCGGCACGGAGGAATTTGGCCTCGGTGCTGATGGATGGGGACCCCGGGGACCCCGGGGCTGCCGTGGCCTTGTGAGGAGGCGTGGGCTGGCACCGGCCTCTGACACCCCCGTGCTGCTTTCTGTGCCTCACATTTCACAGAAAGGGAGAAAAGCAATTTGCCTGGTGGCAGCAGAAGCTTCAAAACCATTAGCAAAGACCTGGAAGGTTGGAAAAACCCCAAATCCATGAGCTGTGGGCAGACAGAGCATTGCAAACCAGGGGGTTTGGGGCTGCCCAAACACCTTTTCCTTGGGTTGGGACAGCAGGGAAGTAGCCAGGGACATTCCCAGGTTGTTGCAGAGCCTTGGGAGGGCAGGGAAAGAGGGAAAGAGGAAAAACCAGAGCAGCTGCAGCACCACAGGGGACATGCAAAGCCCCAGCCCAGCCCTGGTGTCACTCGGGGGCAGTTTTGGTTTCTGTTCTGCTCTTTTGAGGGGGAGCCAGGGCAGAACAAACCCTTGGGATGTGCCTGGGAGCAAAAAAGCACCGAGGGCTGAGGACACCAACCCCCGGGTGGGGCTCAGGCAGTGAAGCCCTGAGCCTCAGCACATCCATGGAGGCAGAAAGGCTCGATTGGAAAAAGATTCATCTGGGCACTTTAAACCCCCAAATCCCCCACTCTTATTGCTGGGGGTCCCTGAGGAGGTGCCTGACCTGCCGGGTTTATTTTCAGCACTGAGGAAAAGAGCACGGGAGCCTCTCCCTCCACTCGGCCCTGCTCCCCCTGCCCCACCGGGCAGGATTACAGACAGTGACCCGCCAGCCTGGAAGTCTTAATTAGTTAACGATCTCAAGGCACTTTGAGCATCTTTAATCCCAGGATTACACACTCGGCAGTGTAACCCGAAGTGTTCTTTTTATTAAACTGATACTCTGGGCGAACATTCCTCAGTTAAAAATCTGCTGAAAATAATAATAAAAAAAATAATAAAAAAAAAAAAGGGATTCTGACAGAGTGGACATGAGTCACCTGGGAGGCTGCTGGGGCCAGGACAACAACCGGCATTCCCGCGGTGGGATGGGCCAGGGAAGCTCCCCAAAGAGCAGCGGGGATGTGCGAGGGCACCTTTAAATGGGAAAGCGGTGTCCAAGCACCGGGAGGAGGATCCTGAGCGAGGCAGGAGGCGGGATGCGCCCATGGAAGGTCATTTTGCCTTTCCAAATTTCCCCCTCGGGAGCAGGAGGGGAGCGATCCGGCCCTGATGAGCCCCTCAAGGCACGGATGAGCATCTGGCCAGCTCTTTCTTAGCCCCAGCGGGGCTTCCCGGTGCTTCCAAACCACGAGCACAAAGTGATTCCCTGGTCCTGGGCCGGTGCGTTTGGCCCCGTGCGAGGCAGAGCCTTCCCCGAGGGCAGGGGAGAAGGAGCTCGTCCAAAATCGGGAGCAGTCGGACCCTCCCGAGCCCTCCTCGGGGTCAGCCCCCAGCTGGAGCCCCCTGGGCTGGGCAGAAACCTTCCCCAGATGTGGCACAGAGGATGCCAAGGGGGCTCAGGCGCGTCAAGGATCCAGGGAATTCTTCTCTGGGAAACCCCAAGAGAGGCAGGAGAACCCCGATAGAAAGCCCAGCAAACCCTGAGGTGAGGAGAAGGAGGAAGAGGAGGGTGATGAGAGCTCATTGCTGGCCGTGGAGCCGGGTCAGCCCCTCTGGCACCCGCAGGGTGGGTGCTGCCCCAGGGAGGAGAGAGTGAAGTGAGCGGGGCAGCCACAAAAATGCAGCTTTTTGGTGCTGTCCCGGTGCCAGGAGGGCTTGGGTTCCTCCTCCTCCTCCTCCTCCCCCAGGCAGGGACGGGATCATCCTGACCCGGCAGAGCTGGAGTTACCCTTTAACCAACTGCATCTCCACCCCGAAATGCACCTGCAACCGCAGGTACAGGTGTGATTTCACCTGAAACAGCTGCCTGGCACCCAGCTGGCTTTGTCACCCACCCTTCCCCTCTGCCAGCGCCCGTTCTGAGCCCCTGAAGGGATCCAGGAGCCTGGCAGGGATGGGGCAGCACAAAAGGAGCCCCCGGCAGGGATGGAGCAGCACAAAATCCTCCTGGGCAAATCCCCAGCATCCCCAAAACCTCTTCTGGCCACTCCAATCTGCCCATCCCGTGCCCCCAGCCCCACAAGGGTCACTGTGAGCAGCCCTGAGCCCGGTTTTGCCTTCCCAGGGCTCTGCTTTGGGCTGGTTTGGGTATCTTGGCATTCCCCTCAAGCCCAGCCTGAGCTCCACGCCCGGCCAGGGATGTTTTTCCTGCTCACAAGCAAAGAGGGGGTGAAAGGGAGGGTTCGTGCCCGACTGAGAGATTTGGGGAGCAGAGGAGCCTCAGGTGGGGCTGCAGGGCTCCCCCCACCTCTGCCCCACACCCCGGAGACCCCCGGAGGCTCCACAGGGATGTGACAGCATCCACCTTAATGTGACACTGGTGATCAACACCTGGGGACACTCCGTGTCACCCCGTAAAGAGAGGATCCCGCTGCAGAGCCAGAGCCCAGAGGCAGCCCCTCCACAAGGAAGGATGTCAGGAAGGTTTCCGCGGGGCGGCCGCGTGGGCTGGCAGAGCTGTTTGCCTTGCAAATGAGCTCAGGAAGGTCCCGGTGGCAGGAGGAGCACGCCGGGTGAGTCACCTGGTCCCTTATCGCAGGAGTGATTTAAGGTGCGGTTGGGTCTCCCATGTCGCAGGGCACCAGGGAAAACAATTTTAGGAGGGAGGAGGGAAAGAACCGAGCCTGGGAAAGCGGGGCTGCCCAGCAGAGATGCGCTGGGACACAGAGAAGAGGCTCCCCAAG
This sequence comes from Sphenopsis melanotis, assembly GCA_035221435.1. Taxonomy (NCBI): domain Eukaryota; kingdom Metazoa; phylum Chordata; class Aves; order Passeriformes; family Thraupidae; genus Sphenopsis; species Sphenopsis melanotis. Next base: position 4,641,666 of record JAWMRF010000109.1, on the reverse strand, counting down.
CAAACCCTGCTCCTCAGCTGCTTCTGAGGAAGTCAGGAAAAACACCTGGCAAAAAGGGGGATGCGAAGGCCAGAGCTGCAAAGGGATCAGAGCTCTGAAAAATGCTCACATTTCTAATTGAGCCACTGGGACGTGTTTGGGGACAACAACCAGCGCTGGTCCCTTCAGAGCCTCTTGCAGACCCCATTTCCAAGGGGCTGGAGGAGTGCTCAGCATCCCCTGCCTGGGCACAGCTCCAAGGAGAGCTCTCCAAAAGCCCCCCAGGGGATGCAGGAAGGGCTGGCACAGACAGGCTGCACCTGCAGGACCCGCTGCCCGGCACTGTGGCTGCACACACACAGGGCGAGTCTGGGCACTCCTGCCCCCCATTTCTGGGCAGCCAGGTGCAGGGAGCCTCGGTGGGCAGCAGCCCAGTGCCACACGTGCCCAGTGGTGGCTGAGGGAAGGCGTGTGGGCGCAGGTATGTGCAGCTCAGGCGTGTGGGAGCAAGTGCTTTCAGTGCAGATTATAGAGCCGGGCAGCTCCTGCCCCAGGAATCCCATCCAAGTCAGCATTCCTGCCTGAGCTCAGCCTCTCCTACACGCAGCAGCGTGGGGCAGAGCTGGCACGGCCCCACATCCCCCCTGCCCGGGGCTGCGGGCACCTTTGGGCTCCTGAATGAGGCTAAGGAAACACCCAGCTGTGCCCCAGGGTGGCCATCCTGTCCCGGTGCCACCGGGCAAACATTCCCGGGGGGAGCAGGGGGGCATCGCTGGCCTGGCTGTGCCCAGGAGTGACACGGGACAGGTCCCCGGGCTGGGCAGAGATCCCCCGGCCTGTCCTGCCATGTCCAGGGAGCTGCCTCAGCTCGGGGCTGGCACTGCCCTGTCCCCCAGCCCGGCTTGGTGTCCCTGCAGCGATTCCCGCAGCTGGCACTGCCATGTCCCCCAGCCCGGCTTGGTGTCCCTTGGTGCAGCGATCCCCGCTGCCCACCGGCTGTGTGCGACACTGAGGGGACAGCGGGAGCCGCCACTGCCCGTGCAGGGCAGGGCTGGGAGCACAGAATGACCCAGGAGGGTCCCCGGCTGGCCCAGCTGTCACCCCCACATGTCCCCATCCTCACCCCACCGACCCCGCGCTGCTCAAACCCATCTGATCCCCCAGCGCTGAATGGGGTGAAGCAGCTTCTGGCCAGGGGAAAGGGGACTGAGGGTCCCTCCAGGGTCACAGCCTGCCTCTCACAACCCGGGGACAGCCTGTCCCCCTGCCCGGCTCCTGTCCCCGTCCCTGCCCGCGGCTTCCCGGCTCCTTTTCCCAACGCTCGCCCGTCCCGTCCCGTCCCGTCCATGCCGGAATCCCCGCGGGGCGGCCCCGGGAGCTCCTGGCTCACCCCAAGGTGCTGATGAATCCATTGACGGAGCCCTCGGCGTACAGGGAGACGATGTCCCCGATGTGCAGGAAACTCGACATCTCATTCATGGTTACCCTGCCCCGGCGCGGCGCCGCTTCCTCCTGCAGTCACCTTCCCGGGCCGAAATCCAGCATGGGCCAGCGGAGCCGGGGGGGTGTCCCCGCTCCGGGGGTGAGGAGGGGTCTCTGCTCCGCCGGGGGGACGATCCCAGCCCGGCTCCTGCCGCCAGCAGCACCGGGAGCGGGACGGGAGCGGAGCCCCACGCACAAGTTTTACATGTGCGGGGCAGGAAGGGAGCCGGGCAGGGAGGGAGGAGGAAGACGAGGAGGAGGAGGAGCGGGGGGGGGCGGGGGATGAAGCTCAGCTAAGTGTCCGCATGGGCTCTGTCCGTCTGTCCGTGCCCCGTCCCGCACAGCTGCGCTACCTGCGGCCAATGCGGCGGGATCAGGAAGTCCCGCCGGCAGCAGGGAGCGGGGAGGGGACCCGGGGCCGCCCGGGACGTGGGGGGGGCACCGGAGGCCCCACCCCCGCACCCGCCTCCCGCCGGGGGGGGCGGCGGCTGCGAGCCCCGGTGCCCGCGGGCAGCCCCGGTTCGGTGCCCCGGTTCGGCTCCGTGACCCCCCAGCACCCCGGTGCCCGCGGGCAGCTCCGGTTCGGCTGCCCCGGTTCGGCTCCGTGACCCCCGAGCCCCGGCACGAACCCCCCCTGGGGCCGCTCAGAGCCAGCACGGAGCCCCCAGCCCAGCCCGGGGGTCTCTGCCCCGCTTGGGACGGCCCCGGGGGTCGCGGGGAGCCCCCCCAGGCACCGAGAGCGAGCGGGCACTGCCGCCGCTCCTTCCCCGGCACCGACCCCTCCCGTGCCGCCCTCTGGGTGCAGCCCCTGCTCAGGTGGCACCGCGGGAGCCGCAGGTCCCTGTTCTGTCCCTGTCCCCGGCCCTGTTCCTTTCCCTTTCCCTGTCCCCATCCCTGTCCCCTTCCCTGTTCCTTTCCCTGTCCCTGTCACCGTCCCTGCTCCCATCCCTGTCCCTGTTCCTTTCCCCATCCCTGTCCCCGTCCCCCTCCCTGTTCCTGTCCCCATCCCTGTCCTTATCCCGGTTCCCATCGCTGTCCCACAGCACGGAGAGCCCCAGGTGAGGCCGAGGCGGCTCTCGCTGGATTTTTCTGCCATTTTTCTGCCACTCGCGGTTTTCCTGCAGCCCAGGCGGCTCCTGCCGCTCCCAGCAGGGCCAGCTCGCACCTGCTCTGCCTCCCACCAGCGCTGTCCCCTCCTGTCCCTGCCGCGGTGACATCCCGGCCCTGGGAGCAGCACAGGGCTCACCCAGCACCCAAAAAGCCACATCCAACCCCTCCAAATCACCGCCAGGGGATGTGGGCAGGGAGGAGAGACCCCCATGCCCTCCTCCAGAGCCCACCCTGTCCCTGAATCCTTTAAGGAGCCTTCCCAACACCTCCAGGCTGGGCCAGCTCTCCCAAATTAACACCGGTGGGGAAGGAGCACATCCTCAGAGCATCTTCTGGACAGCACAAGCGACCCAGTTCTTCACTTTAATTAAAATTTGCCTGCTGTAAAAACAATATCGGGAGAGGAAAAAAAAAAAGAAAAAAAAAGCAGCATGATGCTTTTCTCATTTATTTCCCTCCTGTCCTCTTTTCTCGCAAACAAACACAGGTTTCGGGAATATAAACCTTGTCCTAAATAGTGATTTTTTTTTTTTTTTAATTCTTTCCACTAGGAAACGGACAGGTCCCCTGGCAGAACAAAGGGAAAAAAATTAGTGCAATTCCTCTGGGGGGGAGATGCGAATTCAGGTCCATCAGGATTAGCTGCGTTTTCAGCACAGGACAAATTTAGAAGCCTTTATCTCAGGGCAACAGAGGGGGAAAAGAGAAGATCATGAGAAAAGAAAAAGCACCACCAAAAACTCACTGCTTTTAGAAGCAAATGAAGGTTTCACAACAGGAGCTCAAGGGAAGCCCCAAGGAACCAAAGTCCCGAACTTCACACCTGGATCAGCTGCTCTGAGCACAGACATGAGCAGTGCCGCAGCTGAGGGGCACTGTGGCTGTGCCACACCAGTGCCACCAGCCTCACCTGGCATGGCTGGGCAAGAAAACCCTCTGGAAGTGCAAAAAAACCCCGTGGAATTACTCAGGCACCTGGCCTGGTTTCTGCCACCCAGTGGGACAGAGCCTCCATCCCACCCATGGCACCACCGGGGTGCTGCCAGTGCCCAGCCAGGCACTGAATGTCCCAACTCAGCTGAGGAACCCAAAATATCCCAGGGGTGTCACCCTGCCCACTCTGAACCCTGGGACTGGTGACACAACATCCCCAAATCCTCCCTGGATGGAGCTGGGATGGATGAAATCCTCCCCATCCTCCAGCTCTGGGGCAGCTCTGTCCTTGTGGGGGACACAAAGAGGGACGCCCAGCACCCCAAATTGGCACAAACAGGGACCCCCAGCACCCCAGATTGGTGACAGCTCTGTCCTTGTGGGGGCACAAACAGGGACCCCCAGCACCCTGGGGTTGGTGACAGCTCTGTCCTTGTGGGGGCACAAAGAGGGACCTCAAATTGGCACAAACAGGAACCCCCAGCACCCCGGAATGGTGACAGCTCTGTCCTTGTGAGGGACACAAACAGGGACCCCCAGCACCCCAGATTGGTGATAGCTCTGTCCTTGTGGGGGCACAAAGAGGGACCCCCAGCACCCCAAATTGGCACAAACAGGGACCCCCAGCACCCTCTGAATGGTGACAGCTCTGTCCTTGTGGGGGCACAAAGAGGGACCCCCAGCACCCCAGATTGGTGACAACTCTGTCCTTGTGGGGGGCACAAACAGGGTTTGTCCCTGGAGGTCACCAAGGTTTGTCCCCACACGAGCAGCAGCACGGGCAGGTGGCTTCAAGGAAAGATAAATGAATTTTCCCTGGGACTCAGTGGATCTCAGGTGCCCTCAGCATGGCTGTGCCCACACTGAGCCATCCCCCTGCCCACTCTGGGTGTCCCCACTCTGCACAGGGTCCCTCGATGGTCCCAGCCTGCAGGGACACTCCGTGCATGGGCTCAGAGCCCGTGGGGAGCTGCAGTGCTCAGGTGAGGGGGAGCCCTGGCCATAGGGATGCTCCTGGTGGCCACCTTGCCATGCCAGCACTGGCCCAGGCCCCGGGGAGACAGAGCAGTTAAAAATAAGAACATTTCCTTCCTTCACCCCTACTTTAAGCCGTGTGATAAATAAAAACTGGGAGTTTCTGCCTCCCGGAGAGGAAGCGGCTGCGAGGAGGCTGCCAGTGAGTCAGGCCAGCAGAAATCATCCCTGTTCCTGAGCACAGCCTCCATCCCATCCCATCCCTGGCAGGCCCGGGAGCCACATTCCTTTCTCATGCTGAAATTGCTCCTCTGAAGGAGCTGCAGGGTCCCCTCCCTGCCCCAGGCCCCCGCCCTGCCCGCGGGGTGCTCCCTTGGCAGAGCTCCCCTTACCTGCCCACCCTTCCCACGCTGGCAGGGAGCATTCCCTGCACTGGGATGGGGTTGGGTTCCCAGAACAGATCACCCGGGGTTGGATCCTCACCCCCAAAGCTCCACAGGAGCCTGCTTGGAGCTCAGCTGTGTCCAGATGCCCTGGGAAGGGATGGAGGAGCTGGGGAGGGCAGATGGGTGCTGGTGCCCAAACAGCTTCCCATCACCCTGCCAGGGCCCCCTCTGGCTCCTGGTCCCCTCAGGAATCCCAAATCAAGACCAGCAACTTAAGGGTGGAACTGCTTGGAAGAAGAAGAAGGAGAAAAATAACTGTGGCTGCCTTTGTTTGAGGAGGAGGGAGGGAGGGAGACACTCGGTCCCTTGTGCCGGGCAGAGCAGGCAGTGAGAGGGCTCTGCTGAGGGTCAGGCAGAGGACGGGGGGTTCTCGGGCCAGGAGGGGAATTTGTCCCCTCATCTGGTGGCTCTGGGGGCAGCAGTGGGGTCAGGAGCACCCAGAGGCAGCACAAAGCCTGTGTGGAGCTTTTCAGCTGCTGCCCCGTCCTCCCACCCCAGAGACAAGCAGCATCAGGGCTGGGATGGATGAAACCAGGACTGACCCCAGGCCAGAAAAAAGGGCTGTTTCAATCCCATTTCTCCTTCTGGGCGAGCATTTCAGAGCGCAGAGCACTGAACAAAATCGCTCCTTTGGCGCAGAACATCCACAGCCATGAGAGCGACGCCCCAAATCTGCTCCGAGCTGCAAACCCCAAACCTCCCCCTGCAGCAGCCGCTTGAAAGGCGCCCCAAGGTCTGCGGGGGAAGGGCTGAGCCCCCTCGGGTGATTTCATTACGGGAGGAGGCGGCAGCAGCTCCCTCCTGCCCGTCCCAGCCGTGCCCGGCCGGCTCCGGCGGCGGCTGTGCCGGGGCTCCCGCGGGAGCAGCCGCTCTCCCCTGAAATAGCTCTCAGTCTGGATGACTTTGGCCCACATCCTCAAAGGTGCTGAGGCTCCGGGTTACCTCGGGGCACCCCAGCCCCAAAACACACCCACAGCGGGGGCACGAGGGGGCTGGGAAGGAGGAGATGCTCGGGGCTGCCTGGTGGGTCTGGGAGAGGGGAAAAGCAGAGGGATTGCCAGAGGAATATGGGGTAAATTCTTCAAACCCCACTCTTCTCCTTGCCAGAGGAATATGGGGTAAATACCTCAAACCCCACTCTTCTTATTGCCCACCTTGCCAGAGGAATATGGGGTAAATTCCTCAAGCTCCACTCTTCTCCTTGCCCACCTTGCCAGGGGAATATGGGCAAATTAAATTAAATTCCTCAAACCCCACTCTTCTCCTTGCTGTCCGCACATCCAAACCCATCCTGCTCCAAGCAGGAGCTGAGAAAAAGGGAAGAAAACCCCTCACAAACTCCTTTCCTCCCACTCTCCCTCCTGAAAAGGGTTAAACGGTGCTGGCGTGGAAGACACTTTGTACTTGGATTTAAAAATACAGCCAAATTCCTCAATGCCAGGAATATGGGGTAAATACCTCAAACCCCACTCTTCTCTTGCCCACCTTGCCATCCACGCATCCAAACCCATCCTGCTCCAAGCAGGAGCTGGGAAAAAGGGAAGAAACCCCCCCTACAAACTCCTTTCCTCCCACTCTCCCTCCTGGCAAGGGTTAAATGGTGAAGACACTTTGTACTTGGATTTAAAAATACAGCCAAAGCCCCCGTGGCCCAGCGCCATGCAAGGCACAGGTATATTTCCACACTCGAGCCAATAACCTTCCCCGAGGGAAATTTAGGCTTTTTATGATTAAAAGGGGAAAAAATAATAGTGGGGAATTAAATATAGTACAGAGCTCGAGAACAATTAGCAGTTGCTGTTAGCGACACCGGGCCAAGTTTGGGACAAATGCCACAGTTGTGTGGGAGCAGCGGGGTTGGGGACAGCCAGGGGGTGACACCTGGGCAGGGAGGGATGCTCTGGCTTTGCCAGGTGGCCCTCGGGAGCCCCAGACCCCTGGGAGGAGCCTGCGGGGTCCGGCCACACCTCACGGGCAGGGTTTTCTCCTCCCTTGGCTTTATCGAGAGCAAATGGAAGTGTTTGCACAGGCTTGTAACTCCCCTAATGAGCAAACACGGGTTAATTGGGGGGTGGAGCAGGGGTTGGGGCTGCCAGCTGTACCCTCAGCCCAGGTCAGGATGGCAGAGGGAAGAGCCCTGTTCATCATTTCCCATCCCTTCTGTCAGCTGCCCAAGGGGTTTTGCACTGCCCAGCCCTCCTGTGTGCAGCCACCTTCAAAATCCTCCTCAGCTGTGCCCCAAATCTGCTGGTTTTTCACCCATTACAGCTGTGCCTGTGTGGGAGCAGCCCTGCCAGCCTCACTGGCTCAACCCCACAGGATTTACATCCCAGGAAAATCCTCCTTTATTCATGCAAGGCCTTCTCCTGCACATCAGGGCAGGACCCAGACCAGACTGGTCCCATCAGGGCTTGGAGCAGCCCGGAAGAGTGGAAGGTGTCAATGGCAGGAGGTGGAATGGGGTGAGCTTTGAGCTCCTTCCCACCCTAAACCAGTCTGGGATTCTGTGACAAACGGGCAGAATTCCCAAGCAGCTCCAGCAGCGCTGGGATCAGATCCCACAGCGTGCCCAGCCCCTGCAGAACCCCAAAGGGCTCCAGCAGGGCCAGGCACGGCCTCTCCTCCCAGCAGCTCCTTGCAGAGGGGTTGCCAGGCCACGCTGTGCTTCCTCTGCTCCCAAGTGGGCCGTGCTGAGCCTCTCATGTGGCCTGTGGTCAGCACACAGCCGTGAATGAAGGCACATCTTATCAGAGCCTGGCAGGAAATGTGCTCTGGGCACGCAGCCCACGGTGCTCTGCCAGCCCCAGGGCACGCTCAGCTCCATCCCAGCCCGAGCTGGGCTTTGGGGATGCTGTGCCAGGCAGGTTTGAAGCAGGGGGTGCAGCAGTGAGGCTCATCTTGGGGGTGGTCTGCTCAGAAAGGGCTCACGGGAATGTCACAGAGAGAAGGGGCAGAGCCAGCCCCGAGCTGGCTTCATTTCTCCCAGTAAAATCCCACATAAAATGGCTGAGCTGTGGTTTCTCCCCTCCTCCCCGGAGTTTTGAGGCAAGTTAGTGCCAATCAGCCTAATTACAGCCCTGGCTGAGCAAACCACAGCCTTGCCTTGCTTCCTGCTGAGTGACGGGCTGGGAAGCCAGTGGCCCGTGGGCTGTGCCTCCCTGTTAGCCAGGCCACCACCCCTGTCACACTGGGAACGTCCCCAAGGGCTGGGGGGACAGGAGAGGCTGCTCCCCTTGGTGCACACAGCCGGCCAGGGCTCCTCTAGGTGACAGTGGAATGGAGGAATGGAGGTGCCAGTTTGGAACTGTTCCCGCTTGGATGGCACTGGGGATGCTCAGGGCAAAGCTGGAAGGGACCCTGTGCCCATCCCAGCATGGCAGGAGTGCCCTGGGCACCCTGCACATCCTCCTGGGACAGGATCATGGATGGACTGGGCTGGGAGGATCTTAAATCCCATCCCATCCCACCCCTGCCATGGGCAGGAACACCTTCCACCATCCCAGGGTGCTCCAACCTGGCCTTGGGCACTGCCAGGGATCCAGGGGCAGCCACAGCTACTCTGGGCACCCTGTGCCAGGGCCTGCCCACCGTCACAGGCAGGAATTCCTTCCATATTATTCCTTCTGGGCACATATTCCATCACCTCAAACTGGGGACTGGGCGTGGGGGTAACAAAGCCTCATCAGACACGGGTGGCTGTCCCTCCCAGGTGAGGGAAATCCTCATTCCCAAACCCAGAGAATCCTGACTCCCAAACCCAGGTGAGGGAAAAAAAAAAAGGCATGTCCAGCCTTTCTCCTTCTTCTTCTTAGCCTCCACCTTCTGCTGTGATGTTGGCACTTTTAGATTAGTTTAGAGTAGAAGCTCACTATCTAACATAAATTATAAGTATTAGAAAGTAACTGTAAATATTGTATACGTAGTTTTTAGTATAAAAAGATAACACCACGCCGGGGGCAAGCAGAGTACCTCTGACTGTCTCAGCAAGACAAGAAAAAAAAATTATAGATAAGATACAATAAACAACCTTAAGATCGAGAAATAAAGAGCTCTAACTCCTTCTTCGAGTGCTGGGCTGAGAAAAGAGATTTTTTAACCTATGTCAGGGTCACTGTGACCAGCTAGAAACCCCGAGAGCAGGAGAGCAGCCTCATTCCAACCCCGCTCCAAGGGAAGCAGCCCTGGAGCAGCCGGACATCACCTCCATCACCTCCATCACCTCCATCACCTCCATCACCTCCATCACCTCCATCACCTCCTCGGATGAGTCACGCTGTGCCAGGGCGGTTCCAGCTCCCAGCAGAGCCGCAGGGCGCTGAACAAAGGCGCGATCACAGTTTGGAGAGCAGGGAAGAGTTAGTCACTGTCGGGCTGAGTCACTGCAGCCGGGACAAGGGACCAGGGACAGCGCGGGGTGGGAGCGACTCTGCAGGCACTCCGCATGTAAATCAGTCTTGTGGCGGTGCCATAAACCGGGACAGGCACGGGTGGAGGGGGAAGAGACGGATCTGGGCAGGATTTACAGCTGGGGAGGAAAAAAGGGAGCCACACAAGTGCTTTGTTTTGCGGGGCTTTAAGAATTATAGGTGATATTGCAGCGTGTCTCACACCCCAGCAGCAGAGCCCGAAGCTGTTTGCTGTGCTGAGCAGGGCTGGATGTGTGGATGAAGCAGCTGGGGATGGCCCATCCCTGGAAATATTCAGGACAGACCATAAAGATCCCCCAGTTCCATTCTCTGCCATGGGCTGGGATACCTTCCACCAGTCCAGCTTGCTCCAAGCCCTGTCCAACCTCCCCTGGAACACTTCCAGGGATGAAATAGGTGCATTTGGAGTCTGCAGAGGGGTTCAAGTCATTCCCAAATGCAAACCAGGAATGATATCTGCCTGGAAAAGCAGCCCCAGCTCTCACTGCAGCCACGGCAGAGCCCGTGACAGGAGAATTTCCTACCCACGGCTGCCCCTGCCAGAGCTTGAATCATTTCTGTCTTCGAGGCAGAAAGTCAGAGGATTTCCTTGAAAATAGAGCCTTTGTTTGGCAAATATTTCTCCCATCTGCTCCGGGGCTGTGAGTGCCCTTTGTTGGTTTGATGCTGGTCCCTTCCTCAGCCAGGGCAGTGCCAGTGACACAGAGGGGACCCTGTGGCCCCAGGGCAGTGCCACCAGCACAGAGGGGACCCTGTGGCCTGTCTGAGCTGCCAGGCCAGGGAGGAGCTGCTGCCTGTGTCAGAGCCCAGGTTTGGTGTGTCAGAAATACCAGGCTACATCCTTAGCGGTTTGGAATTTGGGGCACAGATCGTGGAGCTGTTCTGTGCTTTTAGAGCACCTGAAAAAAAAAATAAAAATTGGGATCTGAAGCTGGAGGCGACCGCCTGGAGCCTCCCGGCCCCATCATCCTACAAATGGGTCATAATAAAAAATAAATTAGTGTGAGTCCACAGAAGGCTGCAGAGCTCTATCACTTTCGCAGGCTGAGGATCCCCATGAATATTTCATTTAAAATATTCTCCTCTGCTGGCTCAGATCACTGGAATATCCGAGTGGCTCACATTTGTAATGCAACTTTACAGCAGCTTCATGAGCCCTGTGAATCTCAGCCTGGACATCATTCCAGGCTTTTCTTTCCCTCCAGGGTGCTGGTGCAGCACCCTGCATGAAGGAGGGAGCAGGAGGTGCAGCAGGAGCAGGACAAGCTTGATTAGCTCAGGGCAAGGCTGCAGCGAGGAGCAGGGTGATGGAAACGGGATGGAGCTGGGGGAGCTCTCCAGCGCTGGATCCCGGTTTTCCATGGAGCAGAAGGGAAACCAGCGAGGCTGGCAGAGGCTTTTCATCACACAGGGTCTGTGAGCAGCTCCCCCTGCCCTCGCAGCACGGCGCTGTTTGTAAACAACCGCCTTAAAATACCTTAAAATACCGCCAGCAGGATGTGGCAGCGTCACTGCAGCCGCTCCAGGGTGACAAGTGACCTGAGAGAGCCAATAGAGATAGATATGTATGGCACTCAGAGGGCCCTTCAGAGGGCCAAATATATTCTTTCATAATATATTCACAGAATCACAGAATAATGAGGTTGGAAGAGTCCTCTAAGATCGAGTCCAACCTATGCCCTAACACCTCAACTATAGCACCAAGTGCCATGTCCAGTCTTTTTTTAAACACATCCAGAGATGGTGATTCTACCACCTCCCTGGGAA
>JAWMRF010000109.1:4584988-4596732 GCA_035221435.1 Sphenopsis melanotis | reverse complement strand
CCTCAGGCTGGGCTGGGGAGGCTCAGGTTGGACATCAGCAGGAATTTCCTCATGGAAAGGGCTGGAAGGGGCTGCCCAGGGGGGTTTGGAGTGCCCATCCCTGGAGGTGTCACCTGGAGGTGGCACTCAGGGCTCAGCTTGGACTTGACGATCCCAGAGGGATTTTATGAACAAATTCAGAGCCAAGCGGGTAAAACATGAAATCAGTGGGGACAGGGACAGGTGCAGAGGAACCTCAATACAAACTCTGCAGTTTGGACCCCTGAGGGGACACATTTGGGGTCACAAGCAGCCCCCAGAGCCCTCACCCACCCCCAGCTCCAACGCAGCAGCTCCGTGGTGCCCTTTTATATTTTTGGCTGCAGTGGGGGTTGGATCATGGCTGTTCCAAGCACTGCCCTAGAAGGAGCTGGGGAGCAGCTGGGAAAGGCTGGAGAGAGGGGGAGCCTCGGTGCCACATTCCCCAGATTAGATTAGAGCTCAGCCCTCGCAGGGGCCAGGCTAAAGCTGCAGCAAAACTGGGACCCCAGCCATGAAGAGCTTCCAAAAATAAAGCAGAACGGGTCAGAGGGACTGCAGAGGGGCTGAGATGCTGCTTGAAAATATCAGGATTAGGAGGAAATGAGCTGTCAGTCATCGGGAGAGGATTCCCACCCTAAAAGCAGCCCCTGAAATGTCAGAGGTGACAGCAATTGGACAGGGGAGGTGGAATCTGAGCGTTGTCACCACACAGGAGGCAAAACACCACCCCAGCCCTGCAGGAAAGTATTCTAGGCTTAAAAAGAAATAAAATCCTGCACCGTGGAAGATATATGTTCCATGGATAGGATGTCTTGAAATTTGTCAAATCCTTGGTTGGGCTGTCACCACTGCCAGCTCTGTCACCTAAACAACACCACCCAAACAACAACTCATCAAAGGGGTGCTCTGTCCCCAAAAACTGCATCCATGGTGGCACTGGGGAAAAGCTCCAAAGGATATCCAGCCCAGCAAAGGCAGGGTGATGGAGAGGGGGCTGGGAAGAGCAGCCAGAATTAATTATCTGTGATAATTTGTTATTAATTTTCTCTGATAATAAATGACCTGCCTGATGGTGTGGATTTATTTCACTTTGTGATGGTGCAGCCTCCTGCCAAGGCTCTAAAGAGCTGAATTTAACAGGATCACAAAGGCTGACTTGGCTCCAAAGCAGATATTCTCACTGATTTGATTTTTATGGAATACTTCTTTTCCTCCTCAAACTAGGAGCAGGTTTTTCCACTAATGCTGACTGAATACTCCATCAAATACAGCTGAATATTCCACATTTACTCAAAGTTTGCTGGTGGTGGGTTCTGAGCAGAGCCCACAGGTTTGATTTCCAGTGTGCTTTGATTCCAAAATCCTGCCCAGTCACACCTTTCCCACCTCCTTTGCCTCCATGGCCACGATTGGTCCCTGGGAAAACCTCACCCAGGTTTTTAATTAAACTCGGCTCAGGCAGGATTGGTACAAACTGTAAATGATTGAAACTAAGAGGGAGATGCTGGGAGAGTTTCATATAATCCTGAAGGGAACAAAAAAGAGAAGGAAAAACTCCTCCAACCCAGATACACCCAGTGCACTGGGAGCTTCTGGAACACTCAGGAGGAAAATGCAGAACAATGGGAGAAGCAGCACTGCTGCCCACTGGGAATTCCAGCAGGACTTCCAAATATTTGGGAGAAGGTTCTGGCTTGGATTTACAGCTCCAACCTGGAGATTTCCCCCTCAAGGTCCTGCATGAGCAGGGTGGGAGGAACCACGGGATGCTCCAGGTGATCCAGGAAGCCAAACCCACCAAAACCAGAGATTTTCCAGCAAAATGACGACGACTCCTTTCCTCTCTTGCCTGGGCCAGGCCAGGCTGAGCTGGTCCTTCAAGGTCAGCCATGGAATCCACTGGCAGAGGAGGGAGAGGGCTGTGAGAGCAGGGAGTGCCCCGTGCCAGCCATCCGCCACCCCTCGGGATAAACACACCCCAGAGCTTCCAGGATTTTCCATCAGGGAAAATGATGGGCTCATCCCACCCACTGAGAAGTTATCACTTGGTTTGAAATGAAAAGGGGAGCAAAAGGGGCTGCTGAAAGGAGCTGGAGAGAGCAGGGGAAGGAGGTGACACCTGAGAGCCCTGGGTCACCCAACCCGGTCCAGCCCCTGCCACGGGCGCCGCTTTGTTCCATATTTAGTTCCTGACAACTGTGCCTGGGGCAGGAACTCCCAGCTCTGTTTTCCCTCCTCCCTCAGCTCCCAGAGCTCTCAGAACTTGCTCTTTCTCTCTCCCAGTGGCCACAGCTCGGTCCCAGTGTCCTGGGGAAGATGGCAGAGAAGCAGGAGGAGCCCAGCAATGCCCAGAACGGGGAACCCGACAACGCCGAGGAGGGCGAGGGGAAGAAGAAGAAGGTGAAGAGGGAGGACCTGCCACCCTTTGAGATTGTCACAGGGTAAGAGATTGGGATTTAAATATGGAATTGGGGGAGTTCAGTGAGCTCTGTCTCAGCTTTTAGGTCCAGCAACACAAGCAGCATCTTCTGCAGCGCGTTTTGGAAGAATCTGAAAGGGTTTGGATTTATTGTGGGATTTTGTTCTAAGTTTTGCTGACTTTTAGAGGATGGACTCCCACCAGGCAGGCAGAAAAGTGCACTTGTTTTGCAGGAACAGCTCTGCTTCTGCAGTGCTGGTTCCCTCCCAGCCCCACTGACAGGATGGGGATGGAGGTGTTGGCTTTGATGAGAGCTCAGTATTGATTTCTTGCTGTGATCAATGGCTCTTGTCTGAGAGTTTCTCCACCTGTAGATCAGGAAAAACACCCCTGCTATGGCTGATTGGCTTGATGGGCCTGAGGGACAGATTTTTCAAGAGACCTAAAGGTTCACATTTTCAAGAGCTCCACAGCCACAGCTGGAACCTGACTTTCATAAAGAAACCAAAAAGCCCAACTTGCAGAAAAGCTCCAAAACAAGAGGCAGTTTTGAAGGCAGCAGGGCAGCAGGGAGCCTGGCCTTTGGAAAAGCAGGATATCCCAGGGCTCTGGTGGAAGCTGAACTCAGCCATAATTGACAGCTGCAAGTAGGAAAAGCCCCGGGTGTCTGTCCCTGGAGGAGAAGCAGGATGAGTCCTTCTCCCCTCATATTTCCCTTATCAGGCACCAAAGGAGTGTCCCAGCAAATAAACCAAACCCAGGATTTCTTCCAGCTCCTTAAAACTAAAACTTAAAACTTAAAACTCAGGCCTCCAAAATATCCCCTGGAATCCTCCTGGCTGTGCCACAGGCCCTGCAGGTGAAATTTGGCTGCTTGTTCTGACCAGGATGAGTGAGGCAGGACAGCAGCTCTGCCACAAAATCGGGTTCCATTCCTGCTCAGGGCAGGAAAAATCTCCATTCTCTTCTCAAAATGTGAAAAAAATCCCTTCTTGGGGTAGTCTCTGCCACACATAATCATAGAAATAAACGATTAGCAGTGGCTTTTAAGGAAAGAACATCCCTCTGCTAGGAATGGAGCTAAGGCACCAAAAATTGTGGATACAAACCACTGGGCCAAATTCTGAACACTTAAGACATGTCCTAAAATGAATTTGAATGAGGAAATGGGGTTTTCTAGCCTTGGAGCACTCAGCCTGCAGTTAGAAATGCCGAGGGACTGAGCAGGATGTCCAAACTTCCCTGCTAAGCCCAAGACTCTGGGCTAACCATGGCTGGAAAAGTCCCTTAGCACCATCCTGCAGTTAAATCCTTTCTTGGAATGCCATGGGTGGTTCAGGATTTGACAGGATTTTCTACCCTGCAAAGGGGACAGTGAGGAAATGAAACAAAAATCCTAAAGGAGCCCCAAAGAGGTAGAGAAACCCCAGGGAATTTTTTAGTTTCATTTTAAGGAGGACACCAGGAGATCAGGCCAGGCTTTGACCTGGGATCACCACCAGGGTTTTTCCAGTGATTTACAAATTCCCAGGCAATCAAGGCAGTTATGGGAGGGATGGGGAAACACAAGTGCAGCCAGGGAAGAAGCACTTAAACCTAATTATGTTGCATTTCAGCTTTAGCCCTTGGATTAGGGGCATCTCAGGACTCCCAGCCAAGTTCTCCCTCTGCTGCTCACAGCTCCAGGAGGAGTCTGGCTTCCAGGAATCCCTGGGAAGCCAATTACTCTCTTTGACAATATTATCCCATTTTTTTTTAGCTGAACACAGCCTGAAATGCCAATCTGGGAGCATTTCCTGCCACATTTATTTCCACTTTCCCCAGGTGTAAATGAGGCTCCTTGTAGGAATAATTCCTTGTTACTCTTTTAGATAATTCACATTCTTATTTCCTCATTAGATGTTTTCCTTCTCTCCTGTGTGACAGTGCCATGGTCACACTGGGTAGCTGCTCTTTCCTCCAGCCCACCTGATTTCAGCAACTTCAATCCCAGATTGAAGATTCTGCCTCAAAATTCAATTTTTTTTTTGGTCTCAATATGATCTATCACTTTGCTACCGAGAGAAAACTGATAAATTAGGTTGGAGCATGGAGAAATCCCTAAAAAATGTCATTTAATGATGCTTTTCAGGGGAGGTTTCAATTTTGACCTTTCCTCTCCTCAGGTGAGCTGTGCTACCCCAGCCTGGTGTCACAGCAGGGGTTTGTAGTGAGAATATTGGGGAATTCAGAGTCTGTGAATAGTTTTAAAATTATTTCCATAAACATTTTCACTCTCCAGGAGGCTGGAGCAAGGTGGGGATCAGCCTCTTCTCCCAGACAACAGGATGAGGGGAAATGGCCTCAAATTGTGCCAGGGGAGGAATCAGGGAGAATTTCATCATGGCAAGGGTTGCCAGGCACTGGAATACTCTGAGTGTTGTTTCTATTCCTTCTTGGAATGTTATTAATTGAACTAATGCAGATTCCAAAGTGCTGGGAGCAGAATGGAGGTGAACATCCCAGCTAAGCCCAGGCACACGCTGAGATAAGCAAGAAAATCCATCAGGAAGGGCTGGCTAAATGCAGCTCCCAGTCAATCCAGCCTGAGTCAATCCATCCTGGAGCAGGTTGCTGCTGCTTCAGCTGTTCCATGAAAAGCCAGAGCCAACCTCGTCACTGCTGTGACCCCTTTGCTGTCAGAGAGTTAAATCAGGGATGAAATTCCCTGTGCCTCTGATGTATTTAAAAACCTGATGTTATTGGGAAACCACTCATTGCAGACATTGCTCTGGAATGGGTGTCTCATGTCTGCCCTTCAAAAAATCATCAATTAAAGAATCCTTAGCCAAAGAAGCACTCATTATCTAGGATACCAAGCAGGAAATGTGCTATTCTTGGAAGCACATGGATTTTTTCCCACTTTTCCATCTCTTTCCCTTCCCATCTCCAGAGCCATCCCATGAGATGTTCCACCACGAGGTGATCTTGGAGTCACAGAAGGGAAGATGTGGACAATAAATTAAAAGAGTAGGTGAAGTTTATCAGTAAGGAATCCAGCAGGAAATCCACATTTTCACAGCAAAGTTGAATTTGATCCTGGATATTTTCTAACCTAAACCTTGGAACACAGAGAAATCAGGGGCAATGCAGTGATTTGCTCATGGGATTTGGGTCATGGTTAGAGGTGACCCAAAGGGTGATCCTTACCTAAATCTGAGCCTCCTCTCTGCTCTCTCCTCTCCCAGAGAATGCCTCCCAGCCTAAACTTTGGAACACAGAGAAATCAGGGGTGATGCAGTGATTTGCTCATGGGTAGAAGTGACCCAAAAGTGTGACCCTCACCTAAATCTGCCTCTGAGCCTCCTCTCTGCTCTCTCTCCTCTCCCAGGGAACGCCTCCCAGCCATCTTCTTCAAATTCCAGTTCAGGAACGTGGAGTACAGCTCGGGCAGGAACAAAACCTTCCTGTGCTACGTGGTGGAGACGCAGGGCAAGGAGCCGGTGACCAGCCGGGGTTACCTGGAGGACGAGCACGCGGCCGCCCACGCCGAGATGGCTTTCTTCAACACCATCCTGCCCACGTGCCAGGCCGGTGCCCGCCACGATGTCACCTGGTACGTGTCCTCCAGCCCCTGTGTCACCTGCGCCCAGAGGATCTGCGAGGCCCTGCGCAAGAACAAGGGGCTGCGCCTCACCATCATGGTGGGCAGGCTCTTCATGTGGGAGGAGCCCGAGATGCAGGCGGCCCTCAGGAGCATGAAGGAGGCCGGCTGCAAGCTGAGGATTATGAAGCCTCAAGACTTTGAGTATGTCTGGAAGAACTTTGTGGAGCAGGAGGAAGGGGAGGAGGCCAAGTCCTTTGTGCCCTGGGAGGATATTCAGGAGAATTTTCAGTACTACGAGGAGAAGCTGGCGGAGATCTTGCATTGAGGCTCCGGTGAGTGAGGGGGTCACTCATTAACTCTCCTCTCTTTAATTTGGGTTCCAATTTCTCTTATTGTCAGCTGAATATTGCTAACAATCCCAGGCAGTGGGTTTCCCCTTCCAGGGGCTCCCCCACAGCACATTCCCAAGGGATTTAGTGCTTTTCTGTCTTCTCCTCCAGGAATAAAGAATAAAAAGGTTCCAGGGCCACCAGAACACCCCCCTGTTCCCCACAGGGATGATGTTCAGGACAACAGGGAGAGGATGGAGATTGAAGGGGATTTTACTCACACCTCAAAGTCTAAAAAACACCAATAAAGGAAATCCCAGTGGTTGCAGAATTCCCTTCTCTATGGGGTACTGAAGAGTCACCTCTGAGTCTCTGGGATGTCTCTTTTTCCCTCCCCAGGATCAGAAAGGATCCATGAAGAGATGTGACAGACCTGGACACCTGGGACAGTCCTGCTTCCCAAAGCTTTGATTCCAGCAGGATGGAGAACCAGCCTCTGGGAGACAAGGCCCTGTGGGACTCCAAACACACACACACACACAACACAGACCTCTGGTGTTTGGGATTTTTTGGGTGTTTTTTGTTCCTCCCCCTCCCTGCCCCAACCAAACCCATGCTGTGGTGAAAGGGATGGCAGTGATGCACAGACAGGCTGTGGGATCACATTCTGGGAATATTTCATGGGAAGAGACCTTAGAACAAAGCTGCTGGTTAGATAAATGCATTAGAAAGGGGAAAAGAAACAGATTTAAAGGTGAAAAATCAGTTTTCTCCCTCTGTTCTCCTCAATAGTCAGAGCTGTGATTTAATTCAGGGCCAACAGCTCTCTTCCAAATCATGATGGAGCCCAAGAATTCGATATCAAACAATGTTGTTTGGGATATAAACCTGGGAAAAGCAGAGTGAAATAAAATGGGAAGCCACTGCAAAAGCCAAAACACTGTTTATTCCTTCTTCTCTACTTGCAAGAAGTCCTAAATTGAACCTGACAAGTCTGAGTTCAAGGACATCCCAGGACAGCCACACAGGGAATATTTTGTAGCTGGGAAGGGAGAACTAAATGCCAAAAAAATTTCCAGAGTACACACAACTGCTGGAGAGCAGGATCATTTTCCATGTAAAACAAAGCTCACGGGGATGCCATGAGTAAGGAACCAGAACAAAAACCCACACACAAAGGGAAAGACTGAATCCACGAGCAGCCTCCATGCCTGTTCTGGATCAGCTCATTGCTCCAAATTCCTCTGTTGTTTTTCCCAGCTACAGCAATTCCCCACCAAACAGGTTTACAAAATATGGGCAAGGAACAAGGAAGAGTAAGGATATAGACAAACAGAACTGAGTAACCCAGTCCCTTCCCAAGGAATCCAATCAGGAACCCTGTCATGTTACCAAATTCCCAACTCTTATGTCCCATTTTTGTATTCCTTCAACACACCTGGCACTTTTCTGGGCATGCAGAATGACAGAAGTCCCAAAAGTTTTGTTATTGTGGGAGGGTTTAAAAACCAAACATGAAGGGAAGGTCTGTGGCAGTTTCTCAGTTCTGGAACAAACTCTGCCAAATCAGGAGTTTTCCATGGGTCTCAGAAGCAGGGGTGGTACTGATTTGCTTTAGTTTTGGGTGACAAACACCAACCCTTGTGTAACACCTGGACTCCAAATGCACCAAAGAAATGTGAAAACCCCACCTTAAACCCCATCCTGTGAGATTATAGAGCACACCAGCCTGTTTGGATCCTCACCAAACAGAGCTCTCCAGACTATGAATTATAAAGCTGCTGAATAAAACACACCCACCAGGTGTATTTACCCCTCTCCAGCATTCCCTGCAATCCCAGCCTGTCCCCAGAAGAGCCACAGGTACCAATCCAACAGCAGGGCAGTGTTTATTTCACATCACACCATGATCCTGAGTGAGCACGACCTCAGCAAACCCAATTTGTGGCAGGAAAGGAGAAATGAAACCGTTCCAGTGTGAGAACAGGTGAGTGACCCCAGTGCCAGGCAGGATATCGTAAACAGAACAAAGCAGAGGTGCCAGCCCCACCAGAAACCCCGAGTCCCCAACGGCAGCGGCTCCGTTTCACTGCGTGGAGCCCCAGTGACACCTGGTGGCTGCAGGGACACACTGGGAGCTCCCCCAGGGTTTGCACAGCGCCGCTGCCCCCTGCTAATTAACAGCCCAAATGAACTTCTCTGGAGCTTGTTGCTGCTGGAAGCCCCTGCCACTGTCACACGAGTCAGTGACACCCGAGTGCAGAACGTGCTCCACACACAGGTCCCCCCTTGTCCATTCAGAGGCTCTGCTCCCAAAACTGGGGGAAATGGGGATCTTGGACTGCTCTGCTCACAGGCTGTACACTGTGATCTTGATGTCAGTGTTCTCAAACACCTCCTCAAGGATGGCTGACACCTTTTCCCACTGCAGGCCGTCGAGTCCACATCCAATCCTGGAAGATAAAGCACCACAAGAGCCTTGGGCTGTGCCAAACCAGCCTGGAGCAGCTGCAGTTTGAGGTGGCCCTGCCACAGCTCCCCATGAACCCACAGAACGTGGGGGGAACAAGGAAACAAATGTACAGGGAAATGCAAATAAACACCCAACATTGGCATTCTGCTGCTGAGCCCCTCACCTGGGCATGGAGATGTCAGTGACTCCGTTGTTCAGGCAGTGAGCTTTCATGGCTTCCAAACTCTTCTGCATGCTCTCATAGGTGGGCTTGTGAGAAACCTTCTGCTTTGTAATCTACAGAAAAACAGAAAAGCTCACCTGTGCCTTGGGCATCACCCCTGCAAACTTATGTCTGTTATAAATACTGGTACAAAACACACATTCCCTGATATCCCAAAACTCCACACCCAGACTTGCCTCTGTGGAAAGACCTGAGCAAAGAACATTTCACAGCTTAAAACACTCTAATTTAGCAGCCACTTCTGTCCAGGTAAAGGTGAAATGCAAGTGCACATAACAGCTTGGCTGCTCCTCACAGGCAATGGTTAAGGACACATCTCTTACTGAGAGGAACATTCCAGAGCCTCACTTCCAGTGCCCAAAGAGAGCCAACAAGACAGAGACTATTTATTTACAGGGGCCTGGAGTGACAGGACAACAGGAATGGCTTCACATTGCCAGAGGGCTGGGTTAGATGGGATATTGGGAAGGAATTGTTCCCTGTGAGGGTGGTGAAGCCCTGGCACAGGCTGCCCAGAGCAGTTGTGGCTGTCTCATCCCTGGAGGTGTCCAAGGCCAGGCTGGACAGGGATTGGAGCACCCTGGGATAGGGGAAGGTGTCCCTGCTCAGGATGAGCTTTAAGGTCCCTTCCCACCCCATCATTCTGTGATTCCCTGATTCCATGAACACAACCAAACCTCCCCCAGCTATTAATGTGATGGTTTAGCTCCAGGGACGTGTCCCAGTGCCACCCCTGCCCTTACCAGGTAGTAAATGTAGCGGTCATCCCTCTGCAGAACCGCCACCTCCCCTGTCTTCTTCTCTAAAGCACAAAAACCAAGGTGTTTTTACAACAGCCATGCTCCATAACCCCAAACGCCTCCAACACCCTCCCTGCTGGAAATCAGGAGCTCCTTCAGGCACCACTCACTTTGATCCAGGAGCTCCTGGACGCCTCCAAACTTCTTCTTGAAGAGCACGGCGATGCCGGCGCCCATGCGGCAATCCTCGCTGATGCAGTGAGCCAGGGCGTCCGTGCCCGGGCACGAGAACAGGTCCCCCTTGACACACCTGATCTGCAGGGCACGGCAACAACACCTCCTCAGTGAGCACACAGGGCTCTGGTGACCAGGGAATGGGCAGCAAGAGGGGCAGGGTTTGAGTTTGCTGTGCAGGGTGTAAGTGTTTGAGCTGGCACGGGCTACAAACCCAACGGGGGGAATTACAAACCTCATGTGTGGAATTACAAAGTCCACAGACAGAACTACAAACCAAATTCACAGCACTACAACCCCAATTCAGAGAATAACAAACCCAATATAGAGAATTACAAACCAAATACAGAGAATTACAAAGCCACTACAGAGAATTACACACCCCATACACAGAATTACAAACCCACTACACCTCCTCAACAAGATCATTTATGAGCATCATGTGCCAGCTCAGCAGGTAATCTTACAAAATCAAAGCTTAAAAAGGTAATTATGTGACAGGGAGCACAGCTGGATTAGTGAAACCCCTCCAGCACCACCAGGCAGGCAGGTGAGCCCTGTGCTGCTGCACAGCACCTGGCCCACTGACATTACACACAAAAAGCACACGGATTTCAGCACTGGCAGCTCTCAGAAGCTGCAGGATGCAGCCAGTGCCGTGCTGTCAGGGCTGTAATGAGAGGAAAGCCTCTTTGCACAGACAATAATATCCCGTGTAACCCATTTCCTACGCACTCTCTCCTGATCCTTGGAGAAGTGGGTGGCCATGGTAACGTGGGGTATGGAGAAGGCTCCTGCGGCTGGAAAGATGAGAGAAAAACAATTATTAGGAACCTCAAGCTAGGCAGTAAGAGTGTGCTAGAGGGGGCGAGGCTGAGCCTAATTATATATGTGACAGCGGGACAACCATGACACCCCTGAAGATGCCCCGGTCCCGCTGCGCCTACAGCTCCGGCCTGGGAGGAGGCCCCAGCCCTGGGTCACCGCACAATGAGCACCCCCAGGCTGCCTCCCTCCTCCTAATCACCATCACCATCTTCACCCTCCTCCTCCTCATTCCCCTCCCACCCTTCAGCGCCACTCGGCCGCCGCACCCGCGGGGCGCACAGCGATCAACCGCGCCGGGCCCACGGCCTGCGCCACGCCGAGCCTGCCCAGCGCCGCCCACATCGCTCCGGCCGAGCCGCAAGGGCGGCCCCGCCTCACGGCCACAGCGCCCCGCCTCAGCCGGCACGGCGGCTCCGCCTCAGGGGGACATTGGCGATACCGCCTCAGCCTCAGCGGCTCCGCCTCGCGGCGAAATGGCGGATCCGCCTCGCAGCGGAGTTCGGGGATCGTCCTCAGCCCTCACGGCGGTATCGCCTCGCACAACACGGTGGTACGGCCGCACATAACGCGGCAGTATCGCCTCACACAACACAGGGGTATTGCCACACGCAACACAGCGGTGTGGCCGCACACTATACGGCAGTATCGCCTCACACAACGCGGCAGTATCGCCGCACACAACACGGTGGTATGGCCGCACACAGCATGGCGGCCCCGCCCCACACAACATGGCGGGGGCGCGCGCTGGCCGACCCTCTCCATGGTCCCAGCCCAGAAAATTCCGGACAGGGGGCGGAGCTTAGAGCTGGGCGCGGCCCGCCCCGCGCGCGCGCGCCGCGGCCCCCGCGCAGGCGCAGCGGCGCCGGGCAGAGCGAGGCGCGCGGTTCGGCG
>JAWMRF010000109.1:4557910-4584888 GCA_035221435.1 Sphenopsis melanotis | reverse complement strand
GGCGCCGGGCAGAGCGAGGCGCGCGGTTGGGCGGCCGCGGCCGGGCGGGGCCCCGCCCCTCGCCCCCTTTGTCCGCGGTTGGGCGCCATTTTGCGCGGCGGGCGAGTGCGGGCGCTGATTGGGCTTCGGGGCCCCGCGGCGGAGCCAATCAGCGCGGGGCGCGGACCGGGCAGCGCGGCACGGTGAGCGCGAGCGGCCAATATGGAGCCCCCGCGCGCCGGGATTGGCGGGGCCGCGGCCACTCAGGGGCTGAGGGGGGAACCGGGGCCGGGCTCGGTTCGGCCGCGCCGGGGCCGCGGGGCGAGCGGGGCCGCGAGCAGCGGGGTCGGGTACTTCTCGGCCGGGCGGGGGGCGCGGGGCCCAGCGCCGCAGCGGGGCCCGGCCTGTTCCCCCGGCGCGCTCCGCCCCGGGAGCCTCCCCCGTCCGGTGCCGGTGTGCGCGGTGCTGCTGCCCTGATGGGTCCGGCGGCAGGGCCGGGGGCTCGAGCACACCGGGAGACCCCCGGGCCGGGACTTCCCGTAGTGCAACAACAGCCCCGGTTCATGCCTGGCTTCCACAGCCCGGGCTCCACATGTCGTGCTCAGCCCGCCCCCGTGTTAAATCCTAAATCCCGCTCCGGTGTGGGCGTGCGGTGTCCCGGGAGCGGTGAATCCCGCGGAACGGAGCTCGGGGACACGGTTCGAGCGATGCTCCGGAGCTCTCGGGCTGTTCGTGGCACTGGTTTGCTCTTGGTGTGGGTTGGTTGTTGAGGAAACTGCTCCTGGTGCAGCTAGATTTGTATAAATATAAATTATGTGTGTTTTATATGTTTATGTATAAAGATTTGTATGTTTTTTTGGAGCTATCCTGTGCAGGGGCAGGAGTTTGATGATCCTAATGAGTCCCATACAACTCAGTACATATATATATATTTTTAATATATATTATATGTATAAATATATATTTATATATATTAGATATATAAAAATATATTTCTATATAATATATTTTGTATATATTTGTGTATATATATATATATATATATATATAAATATCTGCTGCTGGGACTGCAACACTCCCTGGTTCCCAGAGCATTCCCGGAGAGGAGGAGCTGCCCATGAGCTCACTGGGGGAGGAGCTGCCATCCTCTGCCATTGATTGATCCCTGATCATTAATATTTAACTTGGCTGCTCTGTGTTTAACGAAGGGGATGAGATAATCCCTTGGATGGTGAGGATCCAAAACCTTGTCCAGAACTTCAGGCAGCTGCTGCAGAGTGTTGGGATTACAGAGCTGTTAATATTTTAATTAAAAATTTTAATTTAAGGCAGAAATGAAGTATCCAGTGTGAAATTGAAATGGGAACCTGACAGCAGCATTTTCGGAAAGAATATTTATCTTCTTTTATTCTGGCTGTGAAAAAGTCTCAGGAAATGGGCAAAGGATAGGACTCAAACAGCAGCAGTAACCACAGCAACGGGTACAGAGAGTCTGTGACTTAATCCTGTCAGCATTCCTTGAAAAATGGAGGGAGCCAGAGGTTTTGTTGCTTTAGACTTGGAAAATTAAAGTTCCAGGCTGTGGTTTCATTCAACAGTGTAGCAGGAACTTGTTCAGTCGTGGCATAAATCAAACACCTCACTAAAGCAGGAATTCTGCTGCTGTTGGGCCAGTGAGGAGAGAAGCAGGGAAAAGATGTTTTTATTTCAGCACAGTGGTGGTGATGTGTGCAGGGAAAGGGCCAAGAAATGAGGGGCAGCAGGAGGATGGAGGTGCTGAGAAATCTGCTTCCCAAAACCCATGAAGGCTGTGTTTGAGTATAGAAATGCTTGTTTAGGGAAGAAATTCTTCCCTGTGAGGATTAGGAGCTGTGGCTGCCCCTGGATCTCTGGAAGTGCCCAAGGCCAGGTTGGGATGGTGGAAGATGTCCCTGCCCACAGCAGGGGGTGGCACTGGATGGTCCTTAAAGTCCCTTCCCACCCAAACCATTCCATGTGAGTAGGAGGAGAGGGAAGAAAAATGAGGAGAGAAACCTTCACACCTTAAGGTTCAATTTCACACCTGAAGGTTTTGCATTTCCTGAGCTTTCCCAGCAGTGCCGCTCCCCTGTGTGGGCACCAGGCTGTGCAGACTCTCAGAACTGGTGGAGTCCATGAAATCTGGGCCAGAACTGAGGTGGTTTTGCTGCTCACTCAGGTTGGATGTGCCTGAAGGGTTTCCTTGTTTATTGCTGAGTTGGAGCAGCTCTGCCCTGGGGCAGCTCATGGTTTGCTTGGCTTGGCAGCTCCTGGGCTACAGTGGGGATTGCCAGGCCTGGGGACAGCAGATCACCTGATTTTTGTTTTTCTTGCAGGGCTGAGGCACCATGGAGCAGTACACAGCCAACAGCAGCAGCTCCACGGAGCAGATCGTGGTGCAGGCAGGGCAGATCCAGCAGCAGGTATGGAATGGGGGAATGGGGGAGTCCTGTGCACCCCTCAGAGGGGCACTGTGTGAGGAGGGAACAGTTGGGATAAACCCCAAAGATTTCTTGTAATTCTAAGGAAATGAAGGATCTGAGCTCCTCCCTGAGGGGAGATGAGCTGAGCTTGGACAGTGGAACCTTCTCAGCTGGGACTGAAAGGGCACCTGGGGACAACACTGGCCTCTGTGGCACTGAGAGATCCAATTTCTTATTTACCTGTGAACAACACAGGAGCCATGTGGATCCAAACAGCAAATACATCCCAGTTTGGAAAGAAATTGGTTTCAGCAGCACAATCCTGATCCTCCTGGGTACCTGTTCACCTGACTTCTGTCACCTGGGCACTGATGGCACCTGCCTGGAAGTCAGAGTAAATGTGGTTTTTAGAATACACTTATTATATTTTTAAATTAAATAAAATTTATAAAATTTTATTGAAATACAAACATTTATATAAAATTAAAATAAAACCGCAGGTGTACAAGTGACCAAATTTCAGTGTAGCAGGGAGTTTGCAAAATGGTAGTGACATGGGGAAAGTAAAATATAAAAATATATTAACACATCTCTGAAAATGGAGGAAACAGAATATTAACAGAAACAATCAGTTGTCCACAAGAAAAATTCCCCCAAAGTTGAAATAGATTTTGTTCAAGTCCACAGAGGTTTCCTCCAGCTTTGCCAAATGAACATTTATAGAGATTCTTTGTTTCAGAACAACACATGGAGCAAAACAACCACACAGACCAGGAATTCAACCAACCAAGTAGCTTTGGATGAACTCATCCATCCCACAAAGAAATTCATGTTTCAGTGTGCAAAACACCAGGGCTGAGTTAGAGGGTTTACTGATTTTGGCTGTTCAGCTTTCCATATCCAGATGTGGGGATGTGTTTTCAGCTGCTGCTGAATTTTTGTGGCATCTTCTGCTCTAGTTTGAGGGGATTTGGTGGTTTGCCATGCAAAGGGCTGAGCCACTGGATGATGTTTTCAGGGAGCTCTGCTTTGCTTTGGCCTCAGGAGGGACCAAATCCTTCCACTGGGTTTAGCTGGAGTTGATTTTTTCAGCCAGAACAAGATTGCACTTGAGATTAAAACATTTTATATAAAAGATTATCTGAAGTACCTGTTTGCAGCAGATAACCAAAGATGTAGTTGGTTTATTGACATTTTCCAGGTGAAAAGGAGATAAAACCAACTCTTGGCTTTCATTTTTAGTACAACTTCTTAAAGCCTGTGTCTGATGTGAAACATTTTGCTAAAATAAGTTGTTTTACCAGGCTGTTGCAGCACTTGGGAGGGAGCTGTCCTTCATCTCCCCGTGCTAACACAGTTACTGGGAGTATTTTGGGACTCTTAGCAAAGAGGCTAAAGATAGAAAAGGCTTTTAGCTCTGACTGCTCCTGCAGCCTCTCCAGACTGTCCCTCAGGGTCACTGGTGGGCACACACCAACACAGGGGTGGCAGAGATGAGCTCAGACTGTGCTGCAGGAAGGGTTTTGTTGGACAAACCAGTGTGCCCAAAATCTCGAACCCTTCACTGTGCCAAAACCTGGGCAGTGAGCAGACTGAAACCCTGAAACTGAGCTTGAAATCCTGCAAAATCACCTGTCCTGTTCCCTGTGAGGTGCAATATTGAAGCCTGAAACTTCAAAATTAAAACCCTGAAACTGAGCTTGAAATCCTGCAAAATCACCTGTCCTGTTCCCTGTGAGGTGGAATATTGAAGCCTGAAACTTCAAAATTAAAACCCTGAAACTGAACTTGAAATCCTGCAAAATCACCTGTCCTGTTCCCTGTGAGGTGGAATATTGAAGCTTGAAACTTCAAAATTAAAACCCTGAAACTGAGCTTGAAATCCTGCAAAATCACCTGCCCTGTTCCCTGTGAGGTGCAATATTGAACCTGGCAGTGCAGTTCCAGGGAACTCCATCCTTAATTTTGCTAAAACTCCCATTCCTCGTGTTCCTGGAGCAGTGTGTATGATCCCCACCCCCTGTCCCAGCAGTGTGTTGTGCATTTCCATGTTTCAAGCTCTCCCTGTTCCTGTTCCCAGCAGCAGGGAGGTGTCACAGCTGTCCAGCTGCAGACTGAGGCCCAGGTGGCATCGGCCTCAGGCCAGCAAGTCCAGACCCTCCAGGTAGTGGTGACCTCTCTGATTGTGTTTCTGAGCACTGCATGACCCTCCCCAGCAGCACATATCTAATGCTGTGTTTTCCCAGGGTTTCCAGGAGGAGCAGGGGGATGTGGAGCAGGAATTTCTGCTGGCTGCTGCCTCTGGGCTTTGCCATGGCATTGGAGCTGTTCCCATGTTGGTGCATGGCAGGAATTCTGGGAGGGAATAAAGTTCAGGGAGATTTTAAAGTTCTAAACAGCAAAATGAGGAAGGAGCAGTTGGGATAAAGCCCAAAGATTTCTTGTAATTCCAAGGAAATGAGGGTTCTGAGCTCTTCCCTGAGGAGAGCTCTGCCTTCACCACACAGAGGTGGTGCCAGAGCTGAGCTTGGACAGTGGAACCTTCTCAGCTGGGACTGAAATGGCACCTGGGGACAACACTGGCCTCTGTGGCACTGAGAGATCCAATTTCTTATTTACCTGTGAACAACACAGAGAAGCCCAGGAGCCATGTGGATCCAAACAGCAAATACATCCCAGTTTGGAAAGAAATTGGTTTCAGTGTGAAGTGTTTCCTGTCTTGCAGCCTCCACTTCCTTAACTCACCCAGGCTTTCCAGGAGCCCTTTGTAGAGCAGTTGACAGACCCTGGGCAGCTTTGGCAGTTTTGCACTCAGGATTTTGGTTTTGTTTGGTTTGTAATTCTTCAGAGCAGGCTTGTTCCAAGGGGCTGGGATGGCCCTGCCAGCTGCAGAATTAACACAGCATTTTTTATGTTCAGAGTTCAACTCTCACATCTGCCTCACGTGGATTGCTGGGCTCACTGGGACCTCTGGTTGTTGTTATGTTCTTCCCACCTTTTTTTTTTTTTCCAGTTTGCCTTGCTGTGATTCATTAACAAAAATCCTGGAATGTCTCTTGTTTTCCTTTCTGCTTCTTGGATATTGTGCTGCTACCTGTGCTTCTCTGTGCTGACCTGAGCATGCTCCTCCCTGTGTGACCCAGCCCAGGGGCTGAGGGCTTTGGATGGGACATGGACAGGCTGAGGGACAGAGTGGGGACCTGCAAACTCCAATTCCCAGGGCAGGATTTGGCTCCTCACCCCCTGGGGTGTGAAACCCAGGAACTCGGTGGCTTTACCACATTCTGATGTTCTTGTTCCTAAACAAATCAGATTCTGTGATCCCCGAGTTCATGAGACTGATTTTGCATTTGAGCTTTGGAGGTAGAGTATTTTTTAAGATGTGTTTGGGGAATCTGGGGGCTTGGCAGGTGAGAGGGTTCAAACAGAGAGATTTTCCCCTTGTTTTTGTTTTCATGGGCCTTTTTCCCAGTGACCAGAGAGATACCAGGTCCAAGAGTCCAGAGATTCTCAGGCCAAAGTTACCTCAGAATCCCAGACTGGTTTGGGTGGGAAGGGACCTTAAAGCTCACCCAGTTTCCACCCCAACACCTTCCCCTATCCCAGGTTGCTCCAAGCCCTGTCCAGCCTGGCCTTGGACACTTCCATGGATCCAGGGGCAGCCACAGCTTCTCTGAGAATTCTGTGCCAGGGCCTCCCCACCCTCACACTTTATATTTATATTTATATTTATATTTATATTTATATTTATATTTATATTTATATTTATATTTATATTTATATTTATATCCAATCTAAACCTTTTTAGGCCCAGAAGTGGCTGCTGCTCATCCACTTTGACTTTTCCTCCCTGAACTCCATTTTGTGTTGCTCCAGTTACAATTTCCATGGAGAGTTTCTTCTCCAGCACATCCCATGCTCCATCCATGTCAGTTTGGAAATGGGAATGTTGTAGGCATGAAATTGGAGACAGCTGAAGCCACCTCAGAACCTCCCTGTCAGAACAGAGTTCTCTCTGTAGGAACCTCAACTAAAAAATCTAAAAAATCTCAATAGGAACCTCAATTAAAAATCAGTAATTGCGAGGTGAATAATGAAGTTTTTTATCCCACTTTGCTCTTGGGCTGTGCATGAAGGTAGTCCTTGTGGCTGGAAAATATGATTTCCATGCTTTATAACAACTAGACTGCAAGAGAAGCAGATAACTCACTAAATCCCTAGCGCTGGAAGCCAGAGCTGGCTTGAAGCAGCTCAGTGCCCGTTCCCCACAGACAGGGTGGGCAGGGGTGGGCTCTGGGGCTGCTCTGGTGGGTTTTTCATTGTTGTTTTGTTGTTGCAGGTGCAGGGGCAGCCTCTGATGGTGCAGGTGAGCGGGGGGCAGCTCATCACCTCCACAGGCCAGCCCATCATGGTGCAGGCCGTGCCCGGGGGCCAGGGCCAGACCATCATGCAGGTGCCCGTGTCTGGCACGCAGGGGCTGCAGCAGGTGAGACACTCTGGGGGCACTGCACAGCTCTGGGGTGCTGCCACTGCCACACAGGGCTCTGCTCAGCACCCCAAAACCAGGCTGAGCTGGTGCTGGGTGGCTCTGGCACGGTGGGAATGAGTGGAAGTCCTTTATGAACTGGTTTTTTATGGCCTGGTGCAAAGATTTTAGTGCTAAAACACAGCTGGGTTGGTTTGGGGTTTTTCATCATGAAATGGGTTGGATGAGACCTTAAAACTCATCCATTTGCACCCCCCTGCCAGAGGTGGGGATACCTTCCTATGGGATTTTTCATCATGGAATGATTTGGGTTGGATGAGACCTTCAAGCTCATCCAGTTGCACCTTCCTGGCATAGGCAGGGATACCTTCCTGTGGGAATAGGGATACCTGTGATAGGGATACCTGTGATAAGGATATCTGTCATGTGGGATACCTTTCCACAGAGCAGGATTTTTGTTTGTTGAGCAAAACCAGGCTGAGGTGGTGCTGAGTGGCTCTGGCACAGTGGGAATGAGTGGAAGTCCTTAATGAGCTCAGTTTTTATGATTTATGGCCTGGTGCAAAGATTTTAGTGCTAAAACACAGCTGGGTTGGTTTGGGGTTTTTTATCATGGAATGATTTGGGTTGGATGAGACCTTAAAGCTCATCCAGTTGCACCTTCCTGGCATAAGCAGGGATACCTTCCTATGGGAATAGGGATAGCTATGATAGGGATGTAGGATACCTTCCCACAGAGCAGGATTTTTGTCTTTTGGGATATTTTTATCTGGCCCTTGCAATCTAGTTGGGGATCTGGTGCCTGTTCAATTTATGGCTCAGAAAGAGGATTTAAAAAAAAATTATTTAAGAAAGCTTCTTGCAGGTAATTTGTGCTTGAGCCCCTCTAATGTGTGATGGCTGAAGGGGGATTTAAACATTCCTGTTGCACAGAAGGCAGTAGTGAAGGAGGTATAGAAAATGGATTTTTTTTGGAAGTAATTACTTGTTTAAAAGACAGTTGGTAAATTTAAGGAGGTGGTTGAAATGTTGCTGAAAAGCAAAGGGAAGAACTGTAACCATGGCATAATGAAAGTGTCCTGATGATTTAGGATGGGATTTAGGAACCCAGCACAGTCCAGGAAGGCAAACGATGTCTTGGTGTTTTGAGAGGTTTATTTAACATTTCCTTTGTTGCAAACCATTGTAATTTGTATGAGGTTCTTCTCAGTCTGGTTGGTGGAGGAAAATCAATAACTTATGTTTTTAAACACAAGCTTCAAACCGTATTCCAGCTCTTCTTTTTTAATCTAAGAATGTTCCACAGTGGTGGAAAGACTCTGCAAAGCTGAGGACAACTTTATAAATCCCAGAAATACTTCTGAGTGCTGGATAATTAACACCCCCCAGATGTCTTAAATCTTAGTCCTCCTCTTCCACCTGCCTGTTTGTTCCCAGTGGATGTGAATAATTGATTTCTCCTGAGTGATTTATTGTGTAAGCAGTGCAGAGCTCCCTCTGCCCTGTGTGGCTGTGTCACAGGGAGCAATCCATTCCAACTCCTCATTCTCAA
The DNA here is from genome assembly GCA_035221435.1 of Sphenopsis melanotis. Classification (NCBI taxonomy): domain Eukaryota; kingdom Metazoa; phylum Chordata; class Aves; order Passeriformes; family Thraupidae; genus Sphenopsis; species Sphenopsis melanotis. Next base: position 4,576,430 of record JAWMRF010000109.1, on the reverse strand, counting down.
CTGGAAAAAGAGAAGATTCCCTGCTTCCTTTTTCTGTGCAACAGTAAATCACCCTCAGAGATGACTTGGTCATGCTGAGGCTGAGGAGGGAGAAATCAGAGGCATAGTTAATGTTCCTTTCTGACTCTTTCTTCCACAGATTCAGTTGGTCCAGCCAGGTCAGATTCAGATTCAAGGTGGGCAGGCTGTGCAGGTACAGGGGCAGCAGGGCCAGACCCAGCAGATCATTATACAGCAGCCCCAGACTGCAGTTACTGCTGGCCAGACACAGGTAACTGCACCAGCATGAAAGGCTTTTCTGCAGAGGAACAGGAAGAGAAACTTTTAAAGATGTGGTTAAGTTAAAAAAAAAAAAAAAGGAATTATTAATATTGAGGAGAACTTGAGAATAAGTGTCATGTTTTTGTAGTGTTTCATACATGACTCTGGGGCAGAAAAATCAGATTGCATGTTTTTCTCCATCGTGTTTCTGTATTTTATTGGTTCGTGGTTGTTTTTGTCTCTTTGTTGAATTTTGAAAACATGAAGCATTGCTAATTCCATACTTGGGCCATTGTGTGCAGTAGTCCAGTCACACCTGGGGTTTCTGCTGATGCTTTTGGTTAGGGGCCAAAATTAAATTTTGGAGCAGAACAGTTCTTCCTTTCACATCTTCATAGTGAGACAGGAAACTTAGAATTTGGGGTTTTTTTCATTATTGAACTGTTGGAAAATGCATCTTACATGTGCTTCAGGTGTTTGATCTCCAGGTATTTGCTCTGTGCTCCAGCCTATTTCTTACTGCTGCTAATGAGGGCAGCAGAAATAGACACCTGGAACACCTCAAGCACCATGTGTTCATTCAGGAATTGGAAATACTGTGAAAAAGAGGCAATTTGTAACGTTTTTGTGCTCTTTGTTTTGTTCAGACCCAGCAGCAGATTGCAGTGCAAGGCCAGCAGGTTGCTCAGGCTGCTGAGGGCCAGACCATCGTGTACCAGCCTGTGAATGCTGATGGAACCATCCTGCAGCAAGGTAGGAGGGCTGGGAGGAGCCAGGACACCTCTTGGAGAGGCTTTTTATTTATTGAGGTGTTTGTGTGCTCTGCAGGGATTCACTCCAGGGTTCTTTCCCCAGAAACAGAAAATCTCCTTGTCTCTGGCAAGGCCTGGTAGAATAAAACCCCTGAATTTTGCTTTTCCACCTCAAGAGTACATGGTTACTCACAATGAGGTTACAAATGCAAAAACCAGGAATTCTGATGGAATTTAATCCCTCACTGTAGCACTTTCCTGACTCTCTGCATGTTTTGGAAGGATGAATGAGTAAAACACAGAAGTGGGACTAATGCTGTTCCCTTCTTTTTGTGTGCGTGTTTCTGTTTCTTTTCTCTTTCTCTCTCTCTTTTTCTTTTTGTCTTGTTTTTTCTTTTTTTTTTTTTTTTCCTTTCCTTTTGTTTTCTGCTTCCTTAAAGTTACAGTCCCTGTTACAGGCATGATCACCATTCCTGCAGCCAGCCTGGCTGGAGCCCAGATTGTCCAAACAGGAGCCAACACCAACACCACCAGCAGTGGCCAGGGGACGGTGACAGTGACACTGCCAGTGGCTGGGAACGTGGTCAATTCAGGGGGAATGGTCATGGTAGGTGTGAAATCCCCACTGCTGCCTCTGGAGGCTGAGCTTTGAGGGGTTTTGTACTCAAATCTAGCAGGATTTTCACAAGGGTAGGGATGGGATAGTGGGAATGGCTTTAAGTGGAAGGAGGGCAGGGTTAGGTGGGATATGGGGAGGAATTTCTCCCTACAGGGTGGGGAGGCCCTGGCACAGGGACCCCAGAGAAGCTGTGGCTGCTCCATCCCTGTCTGGAGCACCCTGGGATAGTGGAGGTGTCCCTGAAGGTTGGAATTGGGGGATCCTAAAGATCCCTTCCACCCCAAACCATCCTTTGATTCCCTGGTTCTCTGATAAACTCTTGTCTGAGATGGAGGTACCATGGTCACTCCTCTTTGGAAGTTCCATTAGTTTAAAGTTTAAACAATACAAATTATCAGCTTCAGAGGCCTGGATCCTGCTGTCATCTTTACTCTGGACTTTCTCCCACAGCAGCTCTAGAAACTGAAATCTAAATCTAGAAACTGAAATCCAAACTGAGCTGTGAGCTGATGAGCAAAGGTTTAAATAGATTGAGTCACTTCTGGTTTTCTTGAGGATCTCTTAGGATTTGTTCCAATCAATTATAGAGATTTTTCCTGCCAGTTCCTGTTTCTTTGTAGTGTGAGCCTCTTGAATGTTGCTGGTCCCCACTAGATGTCAGCAGCTCTGCAGTGTGTTGGCTTAGAGGTGCACTGAAATGAAATAATTGAAATAAAAGATAACCCAAAAGAAAGAGAAGCACCAGCCATGTCCTGTTTGTTTCATTGTCCAAAAAGCAGCAACACAAGGAATGGTATTGAAATGTCACCTTTATTGTCACAGACATATTTTATGAAAAATCCTTTTGCTGGGTTTTTTTCTCCTGAGAAGCTGAGAGGCCTCAGAAACAAAATGTAAACAATAATTATCTGCTGCTGTGGGATGCAACAGGTGCATCTGTGATTGGTGTCATGTGGTTGTTTCTAATTAATGGCCAATCACAGTCCAGCTGGCTCGGACTCTCTGAGAGTCACAAGATTTTATTATCATTCCATTCCTTTCAAGCCTTCTGATGAAATCTTTTCTTCTATTCTTTTTACTAAAAGTTTACCATAGTTTTAATAGCATAGATATATCATAAAATAATAAATCAGCCTTCTGAAACATGGAGTCAAGATTCTCATCTCTTCCCTTGTCCTGGGAGCCCTGTGAACACCAACACTCTTTTTATCAGGAAAACCCAGCAGGATTGATGAGGAATTGTTGGTTTAGATTGGTTTTGCATAGGTTTAGATTGGTTTTGCATAGGTTTTTAGATTGGTTTTGGATGTGTTTGCAGTTTGAGAGCAGCTTCATTGCTCCTTTTCATTTAAGCAGCTGCACTACCCGAGCAAAACCAACTTTCGATTTCAATATTGGGCTTTTTAATGCCATTTTTGTGTTGAGTTTGTGTGCTGAGCTGCAAGCACTAAACCCCCCTGTGTGTACAGATGGTGCCTGGAGCTGGCTCAGTCCCAGCCATCCAGAGGATCCCCTTGCCTGGAGCAGAGATGCTGGAAGAGGAGCCCCTCTATGTCAATGCCAAGCAGTACCACCGCATCCTGAAGAGGAGGCAGGCACGGGCCAAGCTGGAAGCAGAGGGAAAAATCCCCAAAGAGAGAAGGGTGAGGATAAAACTCAGATTTAACACAGGGTTGCTCTGTGGCAAAGGCACAGAGTCCCACCTGGGCTGGAAAATGAGGGTTGGAATCTTGGTGTTCCTCAGTTTTACAGTGGTTTTGTTGTTGATGATGAGCTGCATCAGAGTAAATTTTTTAAGTCCCTTGAGGATAATTCTGCTTATTTTGGGTGGTTTTGGAGTGTTTGGAGCTGTGTGTGAGCAGGTACTGACTGTCAGCACAGTGTCTGTGGGGCAGGGGATGGATGGGGACTGGGAATTTCCCCTGGGAAAGCAGTGAGTGGGAATTTCCCTTGGGAAGGCAGTGACTGGGAATCTGTGAGGCAGAAGATGGATGGGGACTGGGAATTTCCTCTGGGAAAGCAGTGACTGGGAATATGTAAGGCAGAGGACAGATGGGGAGTGGGAATTTCCCCTGGGAAGGCAGTGACTGGGAATCTGTGAGGCAGAAGATGGATGGGGACTGGGAATTTCTTCTGGGAAAGCAGTAACTGGGAGTTTGTGGGGCAGGGGATGAATGGGGACTGGGAATTTCCCCTGGGAAACCAGAGACTGGGAATCTGTGGGGCAGAGGATGGATGGGGGCTGAGAATTTCCTCTGGGAAAGCAGTGACTGGGAATATGTAAGGCAGAGGACACATGGGGAGTGGGAATTTCCCCTGGGAAAGCAGTGACTGGGAGTTTGTGGGGCAGGGGATGGATGGGGACTGGAATTTCCTCTGGGAAAGCAGACTGGGAATTTCTTCTGGGGAAAGCAGTAACTGGGAGTCTGTGGGGCAGAGAATGGATGGATGGGGACTGGGAATTACCCCTGGGAAGGCAGGGACTGGGAGGAGTGGCTGCTCCCTGAGCTGCTCCTCCCTCCCTCCCTGCAGAAATACCTGCACGAGTCCCGGCACCGGCACGCCATGGCCAGGAAACGGGGAGAGGGCGGTCGCTTCTTCTCCCCCAAGGAAAAGGACAGCCCTCACATGCAGGTGAGTGGGGTTTGGGCCAATTCCCCTTTTCAACCCTTCAGGACACACACCAGAGGTGTCTGTGCTGCTTTGTTTGGGTTTTTGGGCTTGGCTGCTTGTCCCTCCCTGCCTCTGAATTTGTCATCTGCTGCCCCTTGGCCCTCCCTGCCTTTAGATTTATTCCAAGTATAAAATAAATAAAACCTGGGAATAAAACCTCCTGTCACTGCTTGTGGAGAGCAAGGGATGTTTGCCCTGAGGAATTAAATGACAATAATGTGGATAGAAGCGTGTTCACTTTGTAGTTCTTAGGATAAATGCACACAAACATTCTGTGTTTGTTAAACAGCCTTTCTGGCTGGGTACTGGGGTGTTCTTTCAGGACATGAATTAAAGGTAGAGACTCCTTAGCTTTGCACCTGATGGAAAATTAAAAAATGGGAATATCTGATTCTTAGCTGCATTTTGATTAGCATAAAAACTGCAAGGCATTTTTCAAAGGAAGGGACATAATGGAGTAGAATGAACAGGTTCTGTGGTTGCTCAGTGCTTTAGAGCAGTCCTATGCCTTTAGGGAGTGTTTCTTATTTTGAACCAAAATCATTCCTAAATACTGGTCCTAAATACCAGAAACAACAAATTCCTGGGAAGTACTTAGGATTTTTGTGGCCTGTAAAACCCAGGAAAAGCAGGACAGTTTTGGGGATCAAGGGAAGTGCAGGAGTGTGTCCTCCTGATGGTTGTGTGTGGGTCTCTCTGTTTCATGGAAGAACGTGAAATTTCCACCCTTTTGTGTCTGCAGGATCCATCTCAAAGCAACGAAGAAGCAATGACACAGATGATCAGGGTCTCCTAACCCCTGCTTCCAGGGAAAAACACCTGAAGGGAATTCCCATCCCTGCTGCCAGCCTGTCCTGCCTGCCCAGAGTGCCCAGTGAACCCTGGAGTGGGACAATCTCCATGTCACAGCCTGTCCTTTTCCACAGAGCAAGCACCACGTGTTGAGGACGTGCTTGAGGTTTCAACTCTTCCAGCAGAACCTTTCAGACCTCCTTGGTGCCCTCTCCTGATCCAGCACAGGGAATTCAGAGTCCGAGCACTCATCTCTGGTTTTCCTTCATTTTCCCACCTCAGTCCCTGTGGCTGGTGCAGCTCAGCCCTGTCCAGGGACAGATTCCAGCTCCTCCAGCAGCACTGAGTGGCTGCACCACAGGACTGGGGTTGAGATTTGTTATTCCATCCACTCCTCTCCCCTTTGGACTTGGTTTTCCCTGAGCTGGGCATTGCTGTTGCACTTCTGGCCCTGGCAGAAACTGAAGGGGATTCTTTTCAATTCCACCTTGTACATGTGTAAAGAAGCTCTTCTCTGGGAAAGGTTCAGCCATCCAATCAATGCTAGAAATAGTCAAGATTACTGCAGGACTTGATGTGTTGTGTCTCTGTTGCAAGTGGGGTGGGAGAGGGAGATGTGGGGGGGTTTGGGTCAGTGAATCAGTCTCTGGCTGGGTTTGGATGTTCATTGCCAGTACTTGTTGCTTTGGAAGAAAACTGGATGTGAGTATAGAAAGGATTGAAACTTTTCAGTGACTCTGTTCCAAAGAATTTTTTTTTTAATCCTTTTTTTCTCTACTGCCAGTGAAGTCCATGGTTCCTCCAAGAGATGTGGAACCCTCAGTGTCACAGTGGTGGCACTTGGCCATGGCTGGGATGGAGTTTCTGATGCCTAAATCATTTCTACAGTTCCAGAGTGAGGGATGATTCAGGACAGCAGCAGCTGGGGCAGCTCAGCCTGAGCTACCTGAAGGACTCAGCAGATACTGATGAACCTTTAATGCTTTTTATAAATTAAGCTCTTAAAAACAAAACAGAAGTGGCACTTAGCAAAGGAGCAATACTTACATTATTAAAAAATAGGATTTTTCCCATGACCTACAGCTGGCTTTGTCTGAGCATCTCCACAGAACAGAGTTTTAATTTAGATTCTAAGCCTGCTCTATTATAATTTGATTTTTGGTGATGGGAGCAGTAGTTAAAAGCATTTAACAGGTGATTGCTCACCTTGATGAGTTACACAGCTGCTCTGGGGATCATCTGCCTGCTGGAGTCCCAGAATTTCCAGTTTTTTGTGTCCTGTAGCTCAAACTGGATCACAGCAGTGAAATTTGGGGTTGGGAATGTGCTGGGTGAATGTGAACCTGGCCAGGTGAAGCTGAGGAGTGAGGAAATGCTGCCAGGGCTGGGTGAGACTGGGTTCAACCCAGTGAATGCTGAATTCAAGTGACAAGGAAATGCAGCTTGGAAATGATATTTCCTCCCTCCCATCTTTTCCCATTTACTGGATCCTTATGGCTAAAGACAAAGTGGAGGAGAAATCAAGAGGATACAAAAGAACAGAGCCTGGAAAATTCTCTTTCCTTTGGATGAAATAAAAATACTAAACCTGAGAAGGGAGGAGGAGTGTTGGATCCTTGTTGTGAGCAGGCAATCCTGGGGGAAGAGGGAGCCTGTTCAGGTGGAAGGACAAGGAGGAGCTGCAGAGGGGTTTGGGGTTGGATCTCCAAAAGCCGCTCAGCTCCTCGCTGTGCTCCTGGTTCCTGTCCCTCCCCTCAGATGGGAAGGACACTCAGGGACACCTGCAGCTGCAGGAGGAGCTGGCCTGGCTCCTGGCAGGCAAATAAATCTCCTTTCTTTCAGTTTTTGTCCCAGGTTAGATGAGTAATCTGACACTCTCCTCACAACTCTTAATTAGGATTTATTTCTAATAATTCCAAGGGCATTTTTAACATTGATGGATCCTCAGGGCCTCTGGTTGCTTCTGCCTTAAATCCTTGTCCAGTTCCAGCACTGGTTTTGCTCAGCTGGCACCTGAAACTCACCCAGCATTTCCTGGGCTCTCCCCATTCCAGGAATGTGCAGCTCTCCTTAAGGGATTTTAGTTGAATTTGCAGCATTACTGTAAATATTTTTTTTGGAGCATCTGTACATTTTGTTGGTGAAATATTTGCGTGCTGGAGTAAGACCTTCTCCATGATATTTTTTGCTCTTCAGTTGATGGTAAATCTGTCCTGAAACACGTTTTTGAGAGCTGGAAATTCAGGAAGCAAGATTATTGCTCTGACATAGATTTTGTTTCATTTTTTAAATAAAAATTTACTTTTCTTAAAGAACTTGTAAACTTTTTCCCAATATCCCTTCATATCTAGGTTCGCTGATCTGCTGTTGTAGGTTGTGTGTGAAGAAACAAGGATTTGTGTTCTAGAAAGTCTTACTGTTAATATTTTAAATAGTGATGTGAAAGCCCAAGTGCTCCTATCATTTTTTTAATTTGTTTTGTGTTCTGTGTATCACTGCTGAAAGTTGTGTTTATTTGGTGAGGTTGGAGCCAGCAGTCAACACCACAGTACCAAAAATATCTGCTTTCTTTTCCAGGCAAATCTGTGAAAACTGGAGACATGTTCAGTTCAAAACCTCCCTAGTAATTAAATTAAAATTCTTTGTAGATTTGCTACACTTGAGTAAAAACTTCACTTTAGGGGCGAGGATGAACAAAGAGGTTTGGGGAGAAATGTGTTTGATTGACCCAGAGCAGTGAAGCATCAAAACCCAGATTTATAGGAGTGTAAAGATCAGGATTTGGAAGAAAATGGTCCTCAAGTGATGCTAAATGCATGTTAAAAAGAGGGAAAAAATAAACTTTTCTTTGTGAAGGGGCGTGGGAGGGTGCTGAGCTTAACGTAATGTCAGGCGAAGTTTGTACATAGTTCAAAGTTTTTAATTTTTTTTATATGATGCATTTTTTCAAGTGTATTTTGGTCTTTAATAGATGCAATTGTAAGTACTGTGTACACTCTCCAGCTAATAAAATTTATAAACTGAGAAGCTTTTGCTCTGTGTTGGGAATTTTGTGATGGGCCGGGGGAGGGCAGCACAAACTCCACACCAACATTTCACCATCTCCAAACCCCCCAGAGCACAAAGCTGGCAGTCGTGAATTCTTTCCAGAATTGGTCAACACAGTGAGGATCACACACACACAAAAAAAAACCCGAATGCAAACAAACAAACAAAAAAAAAGAAGGAAGTGACAGCATGTAAGCTCAGAGAATGGGAAGCTGGGCAGGAAATGAGGAGAACAATCATGCAAGCCTGTTTAGGAAGTCAGAAATCAGTTTCTTTAGCTGTTATGATGTAATTTTCTAGCTTCTTTTTTTCAGACCATTTGCTGTAGAATAATAAAATCATCTTGGATATAATGGTAAAAAAACTTGGTATTGTGTAGCCACATCAAAGCAGTCAACAAGAATTTACTTTTCTCTCTCACCCTCACCTTCAGAACTGCAGAATCACTCAGAGAGCAGAGTTTATCCAATCCATGATGTATTCCCTGCCTTCCCACCTTCCTTCCCTCCCCTGCCACCCACTATCCAGGCTGGAATCTTCCTGCAATCTTGATATCCAAAAATTAAACCCAATTTTGTGCCCTGTTCAGCATCCTCGGTCTCCAGCTCACGGAATTAAGAGGAAAATCTCAGTCAGCTGAATTTGGGGATTTATCCATAATCCCTGAGGGATGTTTGCTCATATCACCACGATCACAGCATTCTGCAGTTGGATCAACAGGGGTGTAATTTGTAATAAAGTCAAGCTAGATTTATCCTGGAGGACAGGTGTGTGTTAATAAACAACAAACAGGGAAATACAGAGTTATTTCTTTGGAAAACAAATCACTACATTGGAGTGTAAATTCCACCCCAGGAGCTCAAGCTGATGACAATTGATACTATAAAGCAGACAAATATTTTCCAAGAAGCTCCTTGTTTATTAGAACGTGTCAAATGCATTACTTGTCTCTCTGAAGCCCAGGAAAAATCTCATAGGTTTAAAATAAAGCAGATTTTTTACCACTTTGCTGAATCTCATCAGAATGGGCAGTCATTGATACTTTTTTTGGTGAATATTTAGGTCCAGAGGAAGGAGCTCACTTGGCCTGGCTGTGGTGCTGTATCAGCTGCTGCCAGACACGAGCAGCTTCCTGTATTTGGGTTTATAGCTCCCTGCTATTTAAAAAATAGAGTAATTTGAAAAAGCAAATGCACCACAGCTTTCCTCTGGGTTTGCCCACCTGTGCTGTTAGAAAAGTGCAGTTATTTTCCAGAATTCTGCATCCAGGTCTTTCTTTTCCCACACCCCATCCCCACCCTCAGCAGCTGGGTACAAACCGAGCTTGGTGCTTTTAACTGAAGTGGTTTTGGCTTCTGGACATCAGCCTTGGTTCATCTACAGCTGCAAATATTTCCTCCTTGCCTCATGAAATTGGGGAAGAGCAGAGGGGATGTGTGGTAAAAGGGAATGTGAGCTTTAATGGGGCTTTGATCAGAGTTACCTTGAATTTGGGACAGCATTTTGCACCAAACACAGGGTTGGAGTTTCCTGTTGGCTCTCACAGGATGGGAGCACTGAGGGACAGGGAGTTCCTTTTTTTGTTTTTTTTTGCAAACAGCCCCAAAAGTTCTGATGAACCAAGAGTTGTGATTCATTGAGGGGGAAGAGAGGAAAAAAACAACCCCCACAGGTCACAGAGCCAACGTGAGCACAGAGGGAACAGGGGAAGGGAAGGACAGAACCAGCCCCAGAAAATGTTTCTGCCCCAAACCCATTTGGTTTTGATTAATACAATCCTACCAAATTACATTAATTGTTTTTGATGGTAATCAGTAAGTTATTGATTAATTTATTTTTATTTCCTTGGAGATATTTTTATTTCAGATGGCAAATTCCTCTGTGTGGATGCAGTCATACAGCAAGTCACTGTCTAGACCAGGAGAGAGAAACAAACACAGATTTTCTTCCCCAAAAGTTGCTGATTTAAGACTGAGAACCTCACAGTAGTGGGAGGGAAAAACCTTGGAAGGACAAAGGTTGCCAGATGTCCCACCATGAATTTCAATTTCTGGACAAAACACAAAACTACTCTAAAAATGAGAACCCAAAGTGCAATTAAAATAAGCAAATTTCAGTCATTGCTTCTGTGGGCAATGGGAGGTTGGGCTCTGAGCTGCTGTTCCTGCTGGCTCTGGATGTTCCAGCCTGTCCTGCAGGCTCTGAGTGTTCTGAACACTCCAGGGTGTCCCAACCATCACCTCTGCTCTGGGACACGACTGTCACCTGCTGTCCTGCAGGAATCCACACCAAGCCAGAGAATCAGCTGGATTTTATTCAGTTTTGCAGGGAAAAAGAAAAATCAGTGCCCATGGGTTTGGAGCCTGGGAGAAAACACAGGGAGAACAACAGAGAGACAGTTCCTGTGTTCACAAAGTCCCTTCAGAGAGGAGAAGCCGGCTCAGGGATGCAAGGAGACCCCATCCCTGTCCTGGTGTGTCCTGCAGTTCCTCACACCTTTCCACAGGGATTTTCTCCAAGCATCCCCACTGCCCAAAGCAGCTTTTGGGAGCTGCTCTTCATCACCTTGGAAAGACAGAATCTGTCAGCTGAGGTGACAGGAAGCTGATGGGTGTCAGTTCAGACTGTGAGGGAATGGTCCTGGGAATGATGTCTGGAATAACTGCCTGGGGATGAGACACCAAGGGGAAGAGGTGATGAAGAAGATGGGAACCTCTCCAGAGTGACAGGTTCTTCCAGACCTGTGTTTAGTAGTGATCCTTTCCTTATGGCAGGTGACCTTTTCCATGGATTTGCCTTTTCCGTGGATTCCCTTTGGCTTGGCTCACGCAGAGCTCTCCGAGGAGAGGCCGATTCCATCATGTCCAAGGTCAGCAGGGAGTGGGAGCTCCTGCTGCTCACCCAGCTCTGGGTTCTGCCCTCTCTCCCTGCTCTTCCTGCTGTGGGCAACAGCACCGACCAGCACGGCCACCATGAACTTGGCCACCAGGAATCCAGCCAGGATGTAGAAAACAGTGAAATCCACGTCAGGAGGGGTCCTGTGGGGAACCAGAATAACAACCATGAAGGGGATGGTCCAACCTTGAAAAAATCTCTTGTGGTGCTGCCTTAGTCCTAGGAAGATGAGAGACCTCAGCACGAGGAGTTGTGGGCTCACCTGGAGATGCTCTGCACAGCTCTGGGCTCCTCTGGCACGTGGGTCACCAGGTCAGCTGCTGATGGAAACACAAAAGTTTAGTCTGCAGATGTTTCTGGGTGATGTTCAACTGGGCAGGGAACCCAGGGGCACTGGGAGCAATAAGGAGGTGACGTGTCAGATACTCTCTAACAGTGAGGTTACGCTGCTGAAAATCAGGAATAAAGAGAGGCAATGAAACACAGAACCTCCTTAGAGCGAGACAAAAGTAGATGTTGACTCAAGTGGGCCCTTGGCAGCTGCAGACACCCAGGAAATTCCAATAGGAACCTGTGAAATTCCAGTAGGAACCCATGAAATTCCAATAGGAACCCGTGAAATTCCAAGAGGAACCTGTGAAATTCCAATAGGAACCTGTGAAATTCCAGTAGGGACACATGAGATTCTAGTAGGAACCCATGAAATTCCAACATGAACCCATGAAATTCCAATAGGGACCTATGAAATTCCAATAGGAACCTGTGAAATTCCAGTAAGAACCTGTGAAATTCCAGTAGGAACCCCTGAAATTCCAATAGGAACCCATTAAATTTCAATACGAACCCATGAAGTTCCAGTAGGAACCTGTGAAATTCCAGTAGGGACACACGAGATTCTAGCAGGAACCCGTGAAATTCCAATAGGAACGCATAAAATTCCAGCAGGGACATGCGAGATTCAAATAGGAACCCATGAAATTCCTTGAGGAACCCCTGAAATTCCAATACGAATCCATGAAATTCCAGTAGGGACACGTGAAATTCCTTGAGGAACCCATGAAATTCCAATACGAACCCATGAAATTCCAGTAGGGACACGTGAAATTCCTTGAGGAACCCACGAAATTCCATGAGGAACCCTCCAAACTCGGACATACCTGCCAGCACCTCCACCTGCACCCTCCTGAGGCTCTGCGTGTGGCCCAGGAACTCCGTCTGGCACTGGTAGAGCCCCGCGTCCTCCCGGCGCAGGCCCCGGATGGTGACGGTGAGCAGCCCGGCGCGGGCGTTGTCCCTGATGGAGGTGCTGCCCCTGCTGGGCCTGGGCACGGGCAGCCAGGCGGGCGGGGCGCTCACCACGGGCTGGCAGCGCCGCCGCCCCAGCTGCCGGCACCAGCTCTTGTGGCGCCACCACTGCCGCGCGTCGTACGAGCAGTTGACGGAAATGGTGTCGCCCTCCACGGCCACCACGGTGATGTTCTCGGCAGCACAGGATGCTACGAGGGACGGAGGGATGGAGGGATGGAGGGATGGAGGGATGGAGGGATGGAGGGACAGAGGGATGGAGGGACAGAGGGAGGGGTGAGCCAAGGCTCTTTCACATCTATCCCTCATTGTGGGGATGCTGAACACCATTTTTATCCTCTTGTGATGTCACCTGTCGCCCTGGTTTTTTAAGATTTTCTAAGCCTTCTGATGTTTACATACTTATAACAAACTTTCTCACACACTTTCTGTAAATAACTCATTGTTTTGCATTCTTTTATAGAAGAAGAGAAATGTGATGGACTGTTGGTTTGTCCAGTGTCATTGGAGAGGTGGCACTGTCACCCTCTAATCCACTGTCACTTTTAGAAAACTATAAATGTTAAAGTCAGAAAATAAACTTCCCTTTTTTCTTCACCTTAAGAGCAGTGGTGTGCGCTTGGGTTCTTTCATGTCCTATAATGACAGTCACCTGTAGAGCTGTCACCCATAGGGCTGTCACCCTATAGGGATGTCACCTGTGGAGTGTCACCTGTAGGGCTGTCACTTGTGAACTGTCACCCATAGGGCTGTCACCTCTGGAATGCCACCTGGGGGGTTATCCCCTCTAGGAGTGTCACCTGTGGGGTTACACTCCTTTAGGAGTGTCACCTGTAGGGCTGTCACCTGTAGGGATGTCACCTGGGGGGTTATCCCCTCTAGGAGTGTCACCTGTAAGGCTGTCACCTGTAGGTGTGTCTCTGTAGGGCTGTCACCCATAGGCTGTCACCTGAAGGACTGTCACTTATGAGGCTGTCACCCACAGGGCTATCACCTGTAGAGGGCTGTCACCCTCAGAGGTGTCACCTGTCCACTTTCTCCATGACCAACTCACTGCGCTCAGATTTTGTCTCAGATATTCTGGAATTTGTCCCAGTGACACCTCCAATCCAGTCCCCTGCTCACTGGTTCCTTCTGAATCCCAGTTATCAAATCCACTTTAACTTTTTTTTCCACCCTATCTTTTAATACCTTACTAATTTTAACCATGTTGACAACTGGTCTTTGTCTGCTTTACTTTTTTTTTTTTTACTGTCTTGGTTCCTTATTTCTCATTTCCATTCCTCTTTGTGACAGGCAGAGGGGACAGTCTGAGCTATTAATACTTCCAGAGAGACGTGCAGTGTGGTATTTGTGGAAATCTCTATTTCTAGTAAAAAAAAGTCAGAGGCAAATGCTTCTGTGAGATCATAAGTAATGACAAAACAGAAGGAAATTTTAAAATAGGCTCTTGTGAGGACTTTGTGCTGGCTGAGCCCTTTAATAACACTTCTTACAATAATTTCAACAATTGTAAGTGAATTGTAAACTAAAAACTATGAAGTTCTTTCAGCTTGACTAGAAGATCTAAAGCGGATCTCTGCAATCCAACACCTACAGGGTTTTATCCTCATGTGTTGCTCCATTTGATTGTTCCAGTCAGAGTTTACCTCATGGAATATCCATCCCAGTCCTGTTCAATCCCTGCTTCTCCCATTTCCCCTTCCTTCCTCCAGCTCTGCCCCTTCAGCCCCAGAATTCCCACAGCACTGCAAAACATCTCCCAGACAGAATCATTGACAGATTCCCTGATGTCCCCCTGGAAAATCTGTCATTCTCTTTTCAACCAATTCTGCTGACAGATCATAAACTATTGATGCTCCTCCTCTCCTCTTGGGTGCCACTGGGCAAAGCACAGCGAACTTTTCCCAAACTCATCCTAATTTTTGGGACAGGTTCCTGTGCTCCCTCAGCCTGAGTCTGTTGCCTTTCACTGCTCTGCTGTGAGGATCTGGGACCCCCAAAGTGCTGCAGAGAGCCCCAGCTGGGCCCTGCACCTCATTTCAGATGGACATTCCTTTCCAAGCTGGAAACCCCACGTGTGTGGGATTTCAGAGCTGTGCCCTTCACTGGGTTTCATTTCCCTGCCCCTGAGCCCCACCTGTGATCATTTGCATCTATGTAAATCCCATTTGCTAATGCAAACAACCCAGAATTTTGCAATTTCACGTTGCACACAAGACTTCTCTCATCAGTGTTTCCTGTTCTGACTCAAAAGGATCCCTGTGGGGAAATCTGGGAGCTCTGGGATCACCCTTTGATGGGTGGTTTGCTAAATAAAGGGAAAACTGAGGATGGAACCTTCAGACAGAGACAAAGCTTTGCCCCAATCCTTCCTCCTTTACCTGACCCCGAAACCACGTGTGGATCTTACCTGACAGCAAGACCAAGGTGAGGTTCAGGAGCTTCTCCATGGGGCTGAGCAGAGAAGGAGCAGGAGAGGAGCTGGAGAGGAGCAGGAGAGCAGCGAGCTGGCTCAGCCCAGGGGCAGCTCCTCTCCCCCTGCTTGCTGTGCCGGAAGGAAGGAGCCCAGGAACTTGGCATCTTCTTCATCCTGCACATTGAGCAACTCTCCAGGCACAGGCATTGCCCTCGTGGGCTGAAAATTCAGGCATCAGCACTGCCCAGCTCGGGCAGCCTGGGAGGGAGCAGCACGTGGTGGGCTGGAGCCACAGGCTGGGTGTCTGCTCCCACCAGAGCTGGATTTCATGGAATCATGGAATCACAGAGTGGTTTGGGTTGGAGGGACCTTAAAGCTCATCCAGCTCCATCCCTGCCATGGTAGGGACACTTTCCACCATCCCAGGCTGCTCCAATTCCTGTCCAACCTGGCCTTGGACACCTCCAGGGATCCAGGGGCAGCCACAGCTGCTCTGGGCACTCTGTGCCAGGGCCTGCCCACCCTCACAGGGAAAAATTCCTTCCCAAAATCCCTGTGGTGGTGGGAATCCACCCCCTTGTGCTGGCACTCCAAGCACGATGGAGATAAATCATAAATTATAAATAAATTATTTACAGGAGCTGTGCACGGGGGGAATTTCTGGAAAGATGAAAGGGAGAATCTCCTGGTAGCTCTGGCAGCATCCTGAGGGTGAAGAGGACAAGGACATCATCCCCTGGTTTTCCAGGAGAAAGAAGAGCCTGGTATGGAGCATCCCTGTGTGAAATCCAACCACACAGAGCAGGGCAGGGGCACAGGAGCCACAGGAGAAGCTTTAAGGGTGCTTTAAACCTTGTTCTGTACCTGGCACAAAGGACACAGGATCTCTCCTGGGGATTCTGAGCCAGCCAATGCCACAGGGCTGGAGGGGCTCAGGAATGCAGCCAAGGACCCCCAGAATATCAGCAGACTGATGGGGGTGAGCTGCTGGATTTTAATTTTTGAGGTGATTTATTTCCATGAATGTACAAATAGACCCTGGCTTTGAAACTGGTGTGGTGCTAAAGCTGCAGGCCTGGCCATTCCTAAATGTGCCTTTCCTCGAGTTAGTGGTTAAGAAAATGGTCCCTCACAGGGACCAGAAATTCTCTGTCAGGTGACTGATTGCAGCTTTTGTTCCTTCTCATTCCACTGAGCACAAATTTGGATTCTCCACAAGAATCTTCCCAAAAATGCCTCTCTTCCACTCCGCTGTTTTTTGCTATTACTCTTCCACAGCTTGACTCAGCGCAACTGCACGAAGAGCAAATTGTTGGGGGAATGTTGGGCTGAATGAACCATTTCCAGAACCATTTTCTTTCTGTCAGGTCAACTCTGAAAAAATCTCAAAAAAATTTCCATCAGCCTCCCTGCTGCAGGCCTGGCAAGAGGAGCCTGTTGGATGTGAATGAGGGCTGGGTCAGGCCCCTTTGGTCTGTCAGCTCCAGCAGGGCTTGGGGCAGGGAAATCAGGAGTGGTATTTGTGGAAATCTCCATTTCTAGTGAAAAAAGTCACAGGCAAATGCTTCTGTGAGATCATAAGTAATGACAAAACAGAAGGAAATTTAAAAATAGGCTCTTGTGAGGACTTTGTGCTGGCTGAGCCTTTTAATAACACTTCTTACAACAATTTCAACAATTGTAAGTGAATTGTAAACTAAAAACTATGAAGTTCTTTCAGCTTGACTAGAAGAAGACCTAAAATGGATCTCTGCAATCCAAAAACTGAGCCCCAAAACCTCATTTCACGTTGCTGCCCACATGACTGTTAAATAAAATGTGTCATTTGGAGCATTTCCAGCAGAGACAGGGAAGTGCAGGGGTTGGTTCTGCTTTTTCTTGGAATCCAGCACATCCCCAGCCCATTCCATGAAAATGAACCCAGCCACAGCAAGGTTTGAGTTTGATCCCTGCAGCACTGGAATGAGTTTGTTTGGCCACAGGAGCTGAATTCTTGGGATTTGGGTTTGTACCAGGATATCCCACCCAGCCACGTCCACACTGCTCCTTTTCACACCTGCCTCTCCAAGGTTCTGCACTTTAATGGAATTGGAAAAGCAGATGTACAAGAGACCCTGGGAATGCCCCCACAGCTCTGCCTGACCCGAGGCAATCCGCCACAAGAGTGGCAAAACCTCTGCTTCCTAAAACAGGAGAGAGGGCTGAAAATGCTCAGGCAACACCACACACCCAGCAGCAAAACTCAGCTTGTCCATCCACACACCTCCTATCCTCATTCCCACTGTGTATTCCAGTTCCTTCCTCCCATTCCTGGCTCGTTTGGGATTCTGTGCTTCATTCCCTGCTGGTCCTTGGGGACTGGTTGAAGGCAATGATGGCATATTCCACGTGCTGGGGGTTCCTGGGAGCCTGGCTTGGTTCCACATTGCAGTAAAGAGGATCCTCAGGGCTGGGGTGGGATTGCACATCCAGGTTGATGTATGCTGGCCCTTTGCTGCCATCCTGAGAACTTTCCCTCCTGCCAGCGCTGCCAGGCTGGGGAAAAAAGAGAAAACACTTGTTAGCATGAGTCAGTGCCAGGCCACAGCTGCTGCCAGGAGGAGGAGATTTTCCCACAAGGAAAGGGAGAAGCTGTGACAAATTTTACCTCTGATTTTCCTTCCCAAGGAAAGGAGAAGCTGTGTCCAATTTTACCTCTGATTTTCCTTCCCAAGGAGAAGCTGTGTCCAATTTTACCTCTGATTTTTCCTTCCCAAGGAAAGGAGAAGCTGTGCCAAATTTTACCTCTGATTTTCCTTCCCAAGGAAAGGAGAAGCTGTGTCCAATTTTACCTCTTCCCAAGGAAAGGAGAAGCTGTGCCAAATTTTACCTCTGATTTTCCTTCCCAAGGAAAGGAGAAGCTCTGTCCAATTTTACCTCTGGTTGTGACAGAGGTGAAGGAACAGAGAACTCTTTTCTTCCCCACCTCTCCTGGATGCAGGTGGAGCCTCATGCTCTGACCCTGCTTGCTACTCCTTGAGTCTCTTCTCAGGAGTTACCAGAATTTCTCCACTGGATTTGTTCCTGCTGGAGTTTCCTTGCATTAATTACCCCCCTTTCTCTCCAGCAATGAATATTCCTCTCTCTGCTGCCATTAAATACAATTTCCCTCCTGTTTATGAGCTCCAAGCTCCTCACCAGGTGGGTCTGACTGCTCCTCCCAGACTGCTGGTCAGGGGCTTGGCACCATGTGGGAAATGTTTCATTTTCCTTACCTGTGCTGTGCCCTCTGCTCTGTCACTGGTGTCCTCTGCTTCTCTGATACCTTGGAATGAGGCAAAATCAGAGGGTTTAGATGAGGAGAAATCCATGAAAAGCTCTGCCTGAGGAGGTTTGGGAGGGCCCAGTGATGGGATGTGCCTTTGCCCTGAGCCTGGGGAACATTTTTTGCTCTCTTTACTCCTCCTCTAAGGTGTTTGCACCTCTGGAGGAACCTGGGTTTGATTTATTCAGAGGGGAGCCAGAGAGGAGCCTGCCTTGAGACCTTCAACCTGACTGTTGAAGATTGCAATGCAAGATGTTTTCAATTGCCATCTGTATGGCAGATCATCTTTTGTCAAGTGGGCAGTTTGCCTTATCTCTCTCTTTGAGTGTCCACATTCACACCTCCCTCGGGAGGGGACACCTGCTGATAACAGCCATTGAATGTCACTGCATGGCTGATAAGAACTACAGCATCCCATTGGGAGATGTGAGCCCAGAGGGAGGAGCCAAGCA
>JAWMRF010000109.1:4542718-4554981 GCA_035221435.1 Sphenopsis melanotis | reverse complement strand
AAAGTGTCTGTGGGGTGAAACACCACAGTGCCACTGTTTGGTTCAGCAGCAAGGGCCAGACAAGCTCAGGCACGTCCTGTCCAGCTAGATTGGTAAAAATACCAACACCCACCTTTGGAAACGTTGAGTGTGATCTCCTCCATGCGGAGCAGCCCGGAGCTGTCCTGCAGCGCACACCAGTACACGCCCGAGTCCTGCACCTGCAGCTGCTCCATGGTGATGGTCACAATGCCCTGCTGGGTGTCATCCTGGATCCTGACAACTTTCTGAGCTGTGCTGTTTGCTGCTGGGGACTCTGATCTGGTGGTGACCAACACGTTGCACGTTTTCCCCTCTTCCCTTTTGCACCAGGCTTTGCTGACAGTGCTGTAGTCGGCGATCTTGTAGTGACACTCGACAGTGATGTTGTCTGACTCCTTGGCTGTGAGCTTCTGGGTCCCTGCAAAACACCCAGGATGTGTGCTGAGACCCCAAAGAGAGCATGGCAGGTACTCACAGAGACACAGAGAACATGGCAGGTACTCACTCTTGAACACAGAGAACATGGCAGGTACTCACTCTTGGACACAAAGAACATGGCAGGTACTCACAGAGAACATGGCAGGTACTCACTCTTGAACACAGAGAGCATGACCTCCATTTTCCTGGTGTACCCATAGTCCAGTGCACACCAGTACACACCAGAGTCCTGGATCTGCAGGTTCTTCATAGTGACAACGAGAGCCCCTTGAGCATTTTGCTGTATTGACAGTCTGTCCTGCAGGGATTTCATTTCACTCTGTTTTGAAGATCTTTGTCTCCTCATCGGGGCCATGCAGTTAGTCTGTCCTGGGCACCAGGCATTACTCCACGCTGGGCACTGCACTGTCAGGGTGTCCAGCTCCCACTGGAGCAGCTCTGTGAAACACCAAAGGTGGCACTGCCCAGTCACTGCTGGGCACAGGGGCACTGGGGACACACCATGCCCTGGGGCAACTCCCTCAGGAGGTGGGGCAGGAGATGGGAGCCAGCAGGGCCAGGCATGGCTGTGGGGCTCCTTCTCTCCCTCTCCTCCCTGTGGGAGGGAAAGCAGGGAGCGAGGCTGGGGGGATCAGGGGAAGCTGCTCAGCTGTGGGGGAGAGGGGGGTAGAGCAGGGGAAGGAGTGATGTTGCTTCCTGACAAGTTTTGGCTTTGGGTGGGGTGCAGATACTCACCCCTGAAAACAATCAGTGAGATCGTCCTTAGCCGTGGATATTCATTGTAATGTTTGTAAAAAGCACAGAAATATGTGCCTGAGTCCTCTGCCTTGAGGCCAGTCATGGTGACAGAAGCAGTCTTAGTAGTGGTGTCATCATTTATTTTAATTCTCTCATCCAGGGATGGTTTCCAGTATGTGTTCACTAATTCTTTCCATCCTTCATTTTCCTGGAGGCACCAGTATTTTGTCTGCTGGACAGTAGTCCACCCTGCATAAGGACACTGGATGTACAGAGTGTCCCCTTCCCGTCGTCTCTGGGCTCCTGGGCCTTGGCCTTGGAGACCTGGAAGGATCAGATGTGGTGAGGGAGAGGGGAGCTGATTGCAGAATCACAGAACCACAGAATCACAGAATCACAGAATCACAGAATCACAGAATCACAGAATCACAGAATCACAGAATCACAGAATCACAGAATTACAGCACGACAGAATCACAGAACCAACAGGGCTGGAAAAGACCTTTGAGACCACCAAGCCCCTCCCATGTCCTCACACCACCCTGCCATCCAGACCATGGCACTCAGTGCCACATCCAGTCTGTTCTTGAACACCTGCATGGGTGGTGACTCCACCAGCTCCCTGGGCAGCCCTTTCCCTTCCCCATCACCCTTTCTGTGAAGGTGCAGAGCAGCCTCTCAGGGCACACAGGGAAATTCTGCCTCCAACCTCCCCCCGTGGACCCTGGTGGCTGGAAGACTCCAAAACCCAAAATCCCTTCCCCATGCTGAATTCACCTGCTTGGAAATGGGAAGGGCAGCACTGAGATTTGAGTTGGGGATTAAATCTGCTCCAGCTGAAGCTGGCAGATCCCAGCAGAGCCCTGCACCCAGACGCTTTGCAAAAAGCCCCAAATTCTAAGCCCAGAAGAAGATTTATTGTATTGTAACGGGAACCTTGCCCTCTGATCCTCTCTTTTACTCTCCCATTCTCTCTTTACCACACTCTTGCCTTCTCTCTCTTTACCTCTCCCTCTTTGGGGGCTGCTCCGAGCTGTGCCTGGCAGCTCCCAGCAGGGCCCTGCACCCAGGCCCTTTGCAATAACCCCAAGTTTCACAACCTGGCTTCAGAGATCTCTCATCTCCATCCATCCCCACCATGCTACCCCCCGATGCTCCTACAGCCAGGGAACTGGGGCTGCCCTTCCCTGCCACCCACTGCCCAGCTCAGAGCCTGGTGCTGGTGCTGGAGGAGCTCCTGGGGCAGCAGGAAGGAGGTGGGGAAGGTTCTCCCTGTCCCCAGGGACACCCCCAGCCCTTCTCCTACCTGGGAAGCAGAGTGGCAGCAGGAACAGGGCTCTCAGCTCCATGGCCACGCTCAGGCCCAGGGAAGGGGCATCACTGGGGGCTGCCCAGCGTGTGCCGTGCCAGCCTGGGTGCCCCTGGCCTCTCCTGCCTGGCAGTGACACAGCTGGGGGGGAAGTGCTGAGTTCTCACTCTTGCCTCAAGCGGAAACACCTCCCCATGTTTTGTTACAAAATTAATATGACAGCAATCTCGGGGTGCTTTTGGGGAAGTGGCTGAGCCTAAAGCACAGCCTCTCCTGGTGCCAAGGGCTGTTGCTGCTCTCGCCTGGTTGGTGGCATTGGTTTTGTCACCTTCCTGTCCCCCCCAAAGCCTGTGGTGAGGTCGACACACCTGGCTCCTCTTCCTCCCTGGCTGGTGGGAGAGAAATGTTCCAGGGTTTGAAATTTGAAATTCCAAATTTGGAATTTGAATTTCACATGAGTTTCCTGCAGCTGATTGTGCACCCGGGTGCTTTGCAGTCAGCCAGGGCTAACAGGGAATGGGGAATGGCTTCTTTCCCTCCTTTCCCCGAGCCTCTCTGAGGAACTCTGCAAACCCACACAAAGCCAGGGCTGCTGTCCAATCCTCCAGGGGAGTCCTGGAGCTGCTGTCTGTGCATCCCACAACCACAGTCCCCTCTGGGGGCAGCTGCCCCAGCTCTGGGGGGCTCCCTCATGATCTCCCACACCTGATTCTGTCCCAAGCAGCTGCTTGGGGAAGCAGGAGCAGTGTCAGGGCTTATCTGCCTCGAGGCCACGCTTCCCTGGATGTAGGAGTGCCAGGGGGTGGGATGGTGGGGATGGATGCAGATGAGAGATCTCTGAAGCCAGGGCTTGGAACTTGGGGTTTATTGCAAAGGGTCAAGTGCAGGGCCCTGCTGGGAGCTGCCAGCCACAGCTCAGAGCAGGGCCGAGAGAAGAGAGGGAGAGAGAGAGAGAGAGGATGAGAGGGTAAGAGGGTAAGAGAGTGAGGTTCCCATTCCAATATAATAAATCTTCTTCTGTGTTGAATATTCTAATTCTCACTAACCAGTCTAGTCCAATATACAAATCCTATAGCATTTCCATACAGCCTATAAGAATAATTACATTACCACACTGTATTACATTTTAAACCGTAAAAACTCCTCTTTGGACCCCTTCTGCCAAGCCAGTAGGGTCTGCTCTGATCCCTGGACCTGTCTGCAAGCAGAGGGTGTTGTTCCATCAAAAGGGGATCACCTTCAGTGGCCACACCATTGTTTTCCAGTTTTTCAGTAACTAAGGGATCTCAAAGCTTGCTTTCATTTCAATCTCACTTATAGTTTCTATATTTTCAAAATATTAGAATATAGAAACTATATTAGTTTCTATATTCTCAAAATCTTTTGCCAGGCAATCATATTTATAAGGCTTTCCTGTTCCACCTTCCCCAACACCTGCCCTTTCTCTCTCTGGGTGCTGTAAGGAGAAGGCCTGTGCTTTGCCCTGCTCCCAGACACCCCGTGCTTCCACACTGGGAATCGTGTCCCTCATCAGCAGGGCTTGGCTGAGCCTTTCTGCCTCTCTTTCACCTCCCTGTGTCCTTCCCTGCCCTTGAAGGAGCAGCAGGAGCTGCTGTGCCAGCACGGCGTCCCCTGGGCCGGTACCTGCCCCGCTCCAGCAGAGCAGCACACTCAGACTCCACTGACACCCCAGCTGCAAAGAATTTCCAATTAGATGAATAAGCAGCTTATTAACAATACATTCTGGCTAATCATTTTGTGCTAGATATCTCTGCATTGTCTTGTCCCCAAATCCCTCTCTCATCAGGCACTTGATGCTCGGTAACGAGAAGGGGGAACACGCTCGGGCTCTGCTGAACAAATCCCAGGAGGCTGCAATTAGTTCAGTTCCTGCAACTGGTTGCCTCCAAACTGAGCCAAGAGCTGCTCCTCAGCCCTTCCCATGATGTTTGCTGCATCCATGGGAGGTCCTGCCCCAGGGGAGAGGCTCTGTGGGGCAGGACAGGCCGTGAGGAGATGCCCATCCAGGGCCTGGCATCTTGGAGCAGCAGGAATGTGATGAAGTTGGGCCTTTTGCTGCATCTCTGGCAGAGGATCAATGTGATTTTAATTATAGAATCGCAGGGAAGAAGATGAATGTTGTCTCAGGAGGTCACTTCAGCCAGCCCAGTGACACAGCAGGACCAGGCCTGCCCATGGCATTTCTAAAGATCTCTTTAAGCAATTGAGGTTGCAGCATTTTCCTGTTCCAGTGAGGCACCAGCCCCATCTGAACACTCCTCCCAGCTCTGCCTTTCCCCGCTCTTTGATGCCTTGCTCCACTTTAATGCCTTTGTACCCACTGTGACCTCGGAGATCATTCCCATTCCCATTCTCCCCTCAGTCCTTCCACTCCAGACTGACTCCAGACAGCTGCATCCCAAATATTTTGATTTTCCCTCCTCAGCTGTGTTCCTGACAACTCGGATCATTTTCTCCCCCCTTCTCTGAACTCTGTTATCAATCCACCTCTTCCCTGTCTTCTTGGATTCCCCAAAGCTCCTTTGGAGCTTAAGGATGGAGCCATCCCCTCTCTGCTGCCTTCCAGCAAACCCTGGAACCGCAGCTGATTGCAGCTGATTGACTCTGGCTGCTGTCACACCCACAGAAGCTTCTCCGGGTTAGACTTTTCTGAAAATATCAGAAATATTTGGGATTTGGGGTTTTTTGGGGTTTTTGGAGCAGAGGGAGCTGCAGTGGCGGAGCGGGGCCGCCAGGGGGCGGGGGAGGCTCAAGAATGAGCCCCGCGAGTGCCCCGGGCCGGGGACAGCGCCGAGACCCCGGGGCCACCCCCAGGGCCACCTGGAACCCCTGACACAGCCCCCAGTGCCACTCTGGAACCGCCCCGAGTCCCTTGTGCCACCCCCAGTGCCACCTGGGGCCCCTGACACAGCCCCTAGTGCCACCCTGGAACCGCCCCGAGCCCCTGGTGCCACCCCCAGGGCCACCCTGGGACCCCCGACACTGCCCCCAGTGCCACTCTGGGACTGCACCGAGACCCCAGGGTGACTTCCAGTGCCACCTGGAACCCCTGACACAGCCCCTAGTGCCAGCTGGGACCGCCCCGAGACCCCAGTGCCACCCCCAGTGCCACCTGGGACCCCTGACACAGCCCCCAGTGCCACCCCCAGTGCCACCTGGGACCCCTGACACAGCCCCCAGTGCCACCTTGCCATGGCAGGGACACCTCCCACAGCCCCCAGTGCCACCCCAGGACCGCACTGAGCCCCCAGTGCCACCCTGGGAGCCCCGACACAGCCCCCAGTCCCTGACCCACTTGTCCCTGTCACCTGCTCGCTGCAGGCAGGTCCCCAAACACGGCAGTTTGTCCCCCCCAAGCCCGGCTTATCCACGCTGCAAACTTTGGAGAGGAGGTGGATGGAAATTCCTGTGAGACATCGGAGCAGCTGTGGCTGCCCCATCCCTGGCGGTGCCCAAGGCCAGGTTGGACTGGGCTTGGAGCAACCTGGGATGGTGGAAGGTGTCCCTGCCCATGGCAGAGGGTGGCACTGGGTGATCTTTCACATCCCTTCCAACCCAAACCATTCCTCAATTCAAAGAAATTCTTGCCTCACCTGCAGTGGGCTTTACAAAATTCTTCTCCCCCAAACTCTGAGCCGATTGCAGACCCAACACCTGAGTGCTGAGCTGGTGGAGCCCACCAGGCCCTCCCTGGGACATAACCACGAGCTGCATCAACACAGAGCAGCTCCTCACCCTCACCCAGCTCTGCAGGGACTGGAGGGAATCGATCCCAAACAATCGTGGGAAAGGGGGATAATGGGATGAGGGAGACTCTCAGAATAAAGGTGCTAAAAGATGGCTCAGGAAGGAGGAGAGGCAGGGAGAGGGGGGAAGCTGGGAGTGGAGGGGCTGCTGGACCCTGCTCAGGAGCTGGACACTGCTCAGGGCTCCTGAGGAGGAGGAGGAGAGGCCCCACAGCAGCAGCTTAGTGAGGGGCCTGGTGTTTGGTCTGTTCCACATCAATGGGGCGTCCAGCTGTGGCTGAGGATGAAAGCAAGAGAGAGAGAGAGAGAGAGAGAGGATTAAAGGCTCCCAGGGTCTCCTCTAACCCGCCTCAGACTCGCCAAGAGGGCAGTGTGAGGCTTCAGGAAGGCTTCTTCATATGGAAAATATTATGGGAGGGAGAGAAAGAGGAGGGGGAAGGGAGCAGGGAGAGGGGGAGACTCTGTCCAGGGAGTGCTGGGGAAGCACTGACCACTGAAAGGCTTTTGGAGCCACAGGAGAAAGTGCTGAGCTCTGCTGGTGGGGCACAGGTGAGATGAGTTTGGGAGGCCTGGAGACAAGAGAGACACAGCAAGGGGAAAAAAAAGGGATTAAAGGAAAGTGGAGAATGGGAGCAAAAGGGAGGAGAGAGGGAGAGGTGGCAGGGGAGGTGGTGAAAGGTGGGCCGGGGGCTGGCAGGGTGGGGGGGCCAGGTGGGAGCTCCTGCCTGCTGCTCTGCTCCCAGGAATGTTCCAGGGGTGGGGAAGGAATTTCTCCCAGCACTGAGACATTCTGCACCGAGTTTCCAGCAGGGTTTCCTGTCAGAGGTGTGGAGCTCTCCTGCCTCCGGGGCAGGATAATCCCGGGAGTTAACACCCAGCCCTGCTTATGGCCAGGATGAGGGACCTTTCCTGCCTCCTGTTCTGGCTGCCACCGTTTCCCTGCTCCCATTCCTGGGATTTTCTGCTCCCCCACGTGTGGCATTCCCGTTCTCATCAGCCATTCCTCCCTCACCACCTCCCACTGCTGAGAGCTCCCCGGTATCCACAGGCTCCCACTCCACTTCCCTCCTTGGTTTATCCTGAATGACCTTCCTCACCCTCATTTCCAGCACACAGGGCACTGGAGGAGGGCAGTTTGTCCTTCCCTCGCTGTCCTGCTGGTGCTCACACCAGGATGGGTGTCCAGCACCCAAATCTGCAGCACCCTGCACACCAGGGTCAGGGATATTTGGAAGATTTGGGCTGAAAAACACAGCTTTTCCACTTCCACACCCTGCCATGGGCGGGGACACCTCCCACCATCCCAGGCTGCTCCAACCTGGCCTTGGGCACATCCAGGGATCCAGGGGCAGCCACAGCTTCTCTGGGCACCCTGTGCCTCACCAGCCTCACAAGGAGAAATGTCCAACCTGGCCTGGGTTGCTGTGTTCTTGGCCACCCCTGCAGCAGCTGAAGTCATTCCAGACAGTCCAGAAATTCAAAATGCAGAGCTGGGAGATGTGCCCTGACCCCCCAGTATGGACACACCTGCCAGGTGAGGGGATTTCTATGACCAGGAATGTCCTGGTGCCTCGTGACTCCTCACAGAATGAGTGGATTTTAACAGCAGAGAGAGAGATCACTTCTCCCTCCTCCCTAGAAAACACTTCTCAGTCTCTACTCCAGGGTCTGAGGGATTTCAAATTAAAATCTCAAGTCAAGATCTCAAAATCTCAAGTTTCAGATGAAAATCTCAAGTCTGAAGCGTCACTGGAGCAGCCACCCCAAAGGTGCTGCTGGGTTTGGGGCAGCAGCTCAGCTCTGATCCCTTTGGGCACTCAGCTGGACCCCACCCCAGCTGAGTCTCTTCCACACTTCTCCTACAGAGCTGGCAAAGCTTTTTGCCCCTTCCCTCACCCAGCAGGGCACAAATCCCTCTGCCCCCAGTGTGGAAATGTGCCTTCCTGTCCCTCCCTTCCCTGCCTTCCCGGGCAGCCAGCGTGGATGCCGTGCTGCCTGTCTGAGCTGCTTAGTTAAGAATAATAAACAAATTCCTAAATGGAAGGATATTCTTTAAACCTGCCTTGTGCTGCCTGCCAGGGAATGCAGAGCCCACCTCCTGTCCCCCTGCAGCCCCGGCTCCAGGCTCTCCTGAAACCTGAGCTGCTTCTCTGTGGAGCTGCTCCGTGGCCTCTGCGTGCACCTTCCCCCCTGACCCCGTCTGGATTCTCCTGTCCTTTTCCTGACACGCTCCTGGTGAGCTCCTGGCTCACTGTGCCTGCCCCACAGCTGGGCACACTGTGGGTTCACATCATGGAATCGTGGAATGGTTTGGGTTGGGGGGACCTTAAAGATCACCCAGTGCCACCCCCTGCCATGGCAGAGACACTTCCACCATCCCAGGGTGCTCCAAACCCTGTCCAGCCTGGCCTTGGATATTTCCAGGGATGGGGCAGGCACAGCTCTCTGGGAATTCTGTGCCAGGGCCTGCCCACCCTCTCAGGGAACAATCCTGTCCCATTGTCCCATTGTCCCATTGTCCTTTTCTCTGTCAGCACAGCCCTGATCTCACCTTTTCTTCTTCCCCTCGGCAGCCCCTCTGACACAGAGATGCCTTTCCCTTCCTTTTCCCTTCCTCCCCACGTTGCTCCTGCACGTTTTGCTGAGATCTTTTCCCACCTTGTCGTGCTGGTTCCCCCTCCCAGCTCTCCCAGTTTCCCCCCTTTCCTTCTCGGTGGCCCATTTTCCTCACCCAGCACTCCCAGCCCTCAGGAAGCCGATGTCAGTTGGAGGCTGAGCAGTCCCTGGGACCCTCTGGCCCTGCCACACTTTTCAACCCACTTCTCATTTTTCTTCTTCTCCTCCTGTAATTTATTGTTTTCGGCTCTCCTCCTCCTCCTCCTCAGCTGCATCCCCTGCCTCTTCCCTGTGTTTTCATCTGGAGAAACAGGGAAAAACCCATTTTGCTCTTTCCCCAGCTCCAATTCCCCTTCCACCCCCACACCCTCCCACCTCTCCTCCCAGCCCTGGAACCTTTCCCTGGCAGTGTTGCTGTAACTGTTCAATTAAAGGAGCAATTACAAAATCAATCAAACCAAACCAGAGCTGAGCACTGAGGGGGGCCCAGCTGGGGACAGGGACGGTGCCAGAGCCCTGCCCAGCCTGGGGCAGCTCCACTCAGTGTTGGGGACACCCAGGACAGGGTGGCACCGGCACCACCAGCCTCACACCCCCAAGAGAAAACCCTGGAAAAGCTGCTGGTGCTCCCCATAGTTTAGACCAGCCATTCTGTGATTTTAACAGGATAAATCCACATGTGGATGGGTTTATCTGAGATTTCTTGGGGTTTCCCATGCTGACTCCCTTTCCCCTTTGAATGGGTGCTCCTAGAATCCCTGTGTCCCCTTTGTCACATGCTGTCCTCTCACCAGGTGACACTCACAGTGTCTCACTCCCCACTGTCCCTGTCTCCTTGGAGCTACATCCATGATTTTCACTGCTGGAATTCCCTCTCAACACCTGCAGCCCTCATGGTGCTGTCACAGCCAAGCCTGTCCCTGGCAGAGAGGGACAAATCCTTCCAAACTCATCTCAAACAAGGCAAGATGAGCTGGAAAATGGGTTGGATTAAGGGAAGGCTGTACAATGAGTTTGGGTTCATCTGTGGGCAGAATCCTGGCAGCTTTTCATAAGGAATTCAGCTTCAGCACAAGGATTTTTCCAAGGAGACCCAGATCCTGCTCCTGGCGGCACCAGGGAAAGCCCCATCACCACCTGGAAAGGCTGATTTCTTTGATTTCTTCTTGGGAAGACATCCATGAGAGGAAGAGCTCCTGGGAGCCTTGGGATGACCCATCAGGAGCACACCTTGGTGTCACTGCTGGCTTCTGGGAAGACCCCTCTGATGGAAGGGAAGCAGGACTGGAGCCATTTAATGAGGAGCTCTGGTCCCACACTCACCCCTGGTTGTGCAGAGTCAGAGAAGCAGCATCCCAAAGGTTTATCATTCCTTTCAGAGCAGGAATCTGGCAGCATTCCTGGGGCAGGAGTCCAGTTTGGCTCTCATTCTCAGTGAGCAATCCCAAAAGCCCTGTCACCCTGCAGGTCCCAGGCATTCTGAGCTGTGACACTTCCCAGTGTGGCACAAGGGACAAATCCATTTGCCAGGATGCTTTAAGGAGGTCCCCATCCCTGTTTTTTTTAATTTTTTTTTTCAGTTTGCTCACCCCCAGCTCAGAGGTTGATTTCTATTAAATATTGAAGATAAGCACACAACTTCCCCCTGTTCCCAAGCTCCCATATCTGACATTTTTGCTGCTGCAAAACTCCTCGATTTCCCCACCCACCTGGAAACACAGGATGAGGAGGGCTGGAAAGGCAGGAATTTGGCACAGGGGTGGGTTGATTTTCCTGCCCCTTATCAGGCTGGTGCCAGGTTATCTTGGATTGTGCTGATACCATTCAGGGTGGATTTACTGGGTGTGCCCTCGGCCTTGGTGTTTGGATAAATCCAAGGAAATCAGGGGCTGTTTCCAAGCTCTTTAAAGCCTGAAACATCAGCCCAGCTGTGCAGGTGATGCAAGTCTGCAGGTGCTGCTGGATTGGGACTATTTGATCTTCAATAATTTGGGAAAATCCCCAAGGTTTTGTCCTTTGGCTCTCAGTCCTAACTAGATTTTAATTTGTGACTTTCACACAGCCTTTGGTTGGAAGGATCAGCTGAGAGCCTGGATGAGATTCCCATTTTTTCCTGGTGGGTTTGGGGGCCTGGGAGAGGAACCATGATGGGAATGACCTCCAATGCCAGGTGGGACAGAAAGGGATGTTATTTCACAAGCCTTTTGTCCCAAAGCCACCAACCTGTCACCCATCCATCATGGCTGGCAAGGAGCAGATCCCAGTTCAGGAGGGAGGAAAACCCACCTGGCTCCTTGGACAAGCAGCAGATGAAGACTCCAAAAACTCTGCTGGGCTGAGAGATCCCAGTTCCAGTTCCCAGTTTGCTGGGGTGGGGTGGAGGTGGATAATGGACCTGAACCTGCTCCCACTTGGTTTCTGTCAGGTGGGAAATCACAGTCCCATGGGGATTGACTCCTGATCTGTGGGGGTCTCGCTTCTGACTTGCAGCAGGATAAATAATGGGAATTATTTTACAGTGAGGAATTTTTTTACAGTTTTTTACAGCCTGGCACAGGTTGTCCATCGAAGCTGTGGCTGTCCCTGGATCCCTGGAAGTGCCCAAGGCCAGGTTGGACAGGGCTTGGAGCACCCTGGGATGGTGGAAGTGTCCCTGCCCATGGCAGGGGGGGATAAAATGATTTTTAACCCAACCCAATCCATCTTGTGATTCCACAAACACCCAAATCCTGTGCTCCCAGATGAAGCCTGGCATTCCTGTAGCTCTGCTCCCAGCCCCTGTGTCCCTGTGGAGTGACAGGGGATGTGTGGGGACACGGCCACGTGCCCGGGTGGTGGCACCATGGACGAGCCTCTGGCCATGTCCAGCTGTTCTTTGCCATCTATATTTGGTCAAAAAATGACTGGGAATTGTTTGTTTGTGGCTCCTTGGAAACCCCCCCCGTGGAAATGGCTCCTTTTGTTTGGTTACTTGGGAAAAAATATTTTCCTCTCCTTCTTTCCCTATTTTGAAACACGAAAAAAGCCAAGCTTTAAAAAGCCCAGGAATATCCTGGAGTGTCACCAGGCTCCAGCTCTGCCTGTGGCTCCATCTCTCCCTGACACTCTGCTCCACCTTCCTGCACATCCTGACAATGGAAACACCATTTAAATATCCTCCAAGTTTCTCTTCCCATTGAAAGAGGGGATTTATTCTCTTTTTTTTTCTTTCTTTTTTTTTTCCTAAATCAGAATTAATGTGATTCTAATGTGTTCCTTTTGATCTTCAGGGGATTTTTTATACTGATGATCCCTAATTTCAAATTTTTTTTTCTCCCTCTCCTCTTTTTTTTTTTTTTTTTTTTTTTTGGTTTTAATTGTTTTAAAAAGCTTGA
>JAWMRF010000109.1:4519935-4542618 GCA_035221435.1 Sphenopsis melanotis | reverse complement strand
GACACTCAGTGGCCATGGACAGCAGAGATCTCCTGGAGGGAGGATTGGCTGTGGGAGAGATAAAGAAAACTGCCCCAGGAACAGCAGAGAACTGCCCCACCTCTGACAGACGGGGACAGAACACACAGCCCCAAACCACATCCTACAGCCCAGGACACTGTCCCTGGATGTGTTTAAAGAAACTGGATGTGGCACTCGGTTCGCTGGATGGGGATGCAGGAATGTGCTGTCCTGCAGGCTCTGAGGGCCTTGTGGAGGCTCCTTCTCAGCAGCCAGCCCTGGGGGTTGTGATAAAACAGAGATGAGGAGGAGGAGGGAGAGAAGAAAGAAAATGAAGCTCAGGACAGCAAAATATGCAGAGGCAAAGCAAATCCAAGGCAGCAGGGAAAATTGGGACCTCATGGAAAATAATGATAAAGTTTGCTAAGCAGCAGCTGAGCTCCATCCCTCCCCTCCCAATTAGGCTGTATTAGTGCCTTGTGGGAAGCACCACAGCCTGCTGAAACTAATAGAGGCAGAAAGAGCTACTCCTTGGTGAATTTGCTTTCTTCTTGGCCCAACACAACATTTAACTTTTATTTTCGTTGCTTTGTGCACAAACCCCTCCATTTCCCTAATCTCTGAGGCTGTGTGTTTGGGAATCCTGGAGGAGCAGCTACTCAGGCTGGGGTTTTGTTCCTAATTCTGTTTGTGTGAGTTGTGACTTCAGCTGCTCCTCTGTTCCAGGGCTTCAAAAAAACCCCAATAAACAGAACCTGTTCAGAAAGGAAAGAAACTGAGAAACTTCTGGCTTTAATTGCATTCATTAGGCTTGGTTATGATAATAAGGGGATGTTAGGGAAAGATGAATTTTATAAATCCATTATTTCAATCAAAGGTAGGCAGGAAGGGTTCATGGCTGATTCCATAACACTTCTCAGGAGTGAGTGCTTATTCAATGAGTGCATTTATTTTGACCTCTCTTATCTCTAAAGCCATCTTAGCCCTGCAGTTGTTCCTTGGGCTGGTTTGGGTTGGAGGGAACTTGGAGCTCATCCCATTCCACCCTGCCATGGGCAGGGACACCTCCCAGTGCCCAGGCTGCCCAAGCCCTGTCCAGCCTGGCCCTGGCACTGCCAGAGCTCTCTCCTCACTGCTGTGGGCACACTGAGGGGTGAGCCCAGTGATGTTCATGGGGTGCCTGTTGGTGGTGTGAGGAGCTGGGCTTTCCCCACTGCAGCTGCTGGGGGACACAAGAAGTTTCCTGTCACATTGATACTTTCTGAAAAATCCCTTTGCCAGGATTTCTTCTCCTGGGAAGATGAGAAGCCTCAGCTTCTCCATGTTTTGCTCTTCTGGAATGTGGTCTGGAGATTGTTCATCCAAACATGTGAATTGTTTTTAATTAATGACCAATCACCATCAGCTGTGCCAGACTCTGAGGAATCAGTCACGAGTTTTCATTCTCATTCTTTTCTAGCCTTCTGATGTATCCTTTCTGTTTCTTTAGTATAGTTTTAGTATATAATATAATATAAATTATCATGAAATAATAAATCAGCCTTCTGAGAACATGGAGTCAAATCCTCATCTCTTACCTCGTCCTGGGGACCTCACAACACCACAGTTTCCATGGTGGGAACTAGGGGGAAGTTTCCTAAGAGGGGGATGTGGGAAGCCCTAGAGGGGATGTGGGAAGCCCTCAGAGGGGATCTCCAGCCCCAAGCCCTGGGGTTAGGGGTTCTCACTGCTCCCAGGTGCCAGAGGAGGGGATGTGCCGCCTCCTGGGGCTCTGTGGCTCTCCACAGCTCCCTGAGGGTGCAGCCAGGCTGGGGTTGGGCTCTGCTCCCAGGGGATGGGTGGCAGGACAGGAGGAGACACCCTCAGGCTGTACCAGGGAAGGTTTAGGTTGGATATGAGGGAAAATGTCTTCCCTGAGAGGATTGTCAAGCACTGGAACAGCTGCCCAGGCCGTGGTGGGGTCAGCATCCTTGGGGGGATTTAAAATCCATTGGATGTGGCACTTGGGGACATGGGTTAGTGTGGCCTTGGCAGTGCTGGGGTGTGGCTGAACGTGATGAGCCTGGAGGGGTTTTCCCCCCCGAATCACTCAGTGATGCTTTGGCTGTGGCACCTCCTCACTGTGACCCTGCTTGGGTGTCCCAGTCATGCTCAGCCCAAACTGGCTGGACCTGCAGTGAGGAATTTGGGGCCGAGTGGCCTCTAATGTAGAGGGGAACCTTTTAATTCTCCTCTCCTGGGTTCCTCTGAAGGCCTCTCCCACAGAGCAGTGCCCTGAGTGATCAGCAGCCCCCAGTGCTGCCTGTGGAGAGCTGCTGGAGCTGGGGATTTGTCTGTGAGGAATTCTAAATGCTTCAGTGTGTGACATCTTGACAGGAACATCTGACAGACTCAAAGTAGTGCTCACAGAATAAAAACAAATTTGGAGAATTTGGTGGTTTCCACTTCACTGAGGGGGTTTGCAGTGCCATTCACATAGCTGGGGATGTCAATAAAGTGACACATAAAATGAGGTTATTGTGCTGTTTATTTTGTTGCTTTGAAATACTGATCAAACTTTTTTTTTTTTTTTTTTTTTTTTGGTTTTAATTGTTTTAAAAAGCTTCAGCGAAAAGGGGGAGAAGAAAAAAAAAATCCATCCTCCTTCTTTGGCACATCTTTAACCTTTAAGTACCTCTGGAAAAAAATGTTTAAAATATATTATACATTTTTAAAGAGGGTGCATTTGACAGGTCAGTCTCAAACCTCTCTCTCTTTCCTTAGCTGTGTTGGAATAAGACAATTTTGCAGCTTGGATTTTTTTGACAGTTAAATTGCAATGTAGGCAGAGGGTGGAATAGGGATCCTGTCTCTTTAACTCTCGAACTAGACAAAGACTTTTCCCCTCTGAGAGCTGAGCCCGGGATCAGAACTGTCAGATGATCTCGTAGCACTTGGGAGAGTTTGCAAAGTCATAATTATATCTTTTAACCTGTCTTGCTCTTTGCAAAAGAAAGGTCCTATTATATTGAAATGAGATTATTAGCCATCAAATACTTTCTTTCTTGGGATTCTTCTTTCCTTAAAAAAAAAAAATATATATGTATATATATATATAAAAAATTCAAATACCTTAACTACTTTGCAATTGAATTTTTATAAAATTTACTTTTCGCTAAATAAATGTTCAGGAGCAGCTGGGTTTTTTTTTGAAAGTGTTTTTAAATGGGTGTTTTCAATATGCAGATGCAAAACAAAAAAAAAAATCAGACTAAATCTCTGAAATGTCACCTGGATAATTAAAGGAAGGTAAAGTTTCAGAGCTCAGTTCAGGTTTTTTCTCTAACCCTGGTGCTTTTCCTCATTTCAATGCC
This sequence comes from Sphenopsis melanotis, assembly GCA_035221435.1. Lineage (NCBI taxonomy): Eukaryota > Metazoa > Chordata > Aves > Passeriformes > Thraupidae > Sphenopsis > Sphenopsis melanotis. The sequence goes on along the minus strand of JAWMRF010000109.1, from coordinate 4,539,265 downwards.
AAAAATATATTTTCCCCCAAAACCCAATCATTTTCAACCTTCCATTTTCTCTTTATTTTTTTTTTCTGTCTTTTCTTCCTGAGAAAATAAATATGAAACCCCAAATAACTGAAAAGGTTTTTTTTTTTAACCCCCACAATTAAAATCCCCACACTGCAGTGTCAGTGTGGGCTGGAACAAAAGGGGATGAGTGCTTTAAAGGAATTAAAGTGTCACCAAAATCACAGGAAAATCCCATCCCAAATTCAAGGAAAAACCTCTTCAAGGAGCTCATCCAGTACCAGTTGGCACAACAGTTACACCCAGGCAAAATTTGGAATTTGGGATTAGGAAACGGCAGATATTTAGCATATTTTAAAATATCTGGCTGAATAAGGATTGAAAGGATATAAAAATAGTTGAAATCCACAGAAAATCTGGGCCTGATCCCAAGATCTCTGAAGCCAGTGAGGATCCTTCCACGTGCCCAGTGGCTCCAGCAGCCTTTGCTGGGAGGGACTCGTGGCTTTAATGGGGTGATTAAAGTGCTGCCATTCATGGCCTTATAATTCAGATTGTCCTTTATAAACTCCCTTTTCAGGGCTGGCCATACAATTCCATCCTGAGATTAAATTCAGATTTAACAAAGGGTGCAAACCCCTATCCCAGGGTGACAGGAGCTCACCACTGGTTTATGGGGCTTTTAAAGACATTAAAAAATTAAATTTTAAAAAATAATTTTTTAAATGCTCTGTAGGGTCCTGCAGGAGTCTCCATCACTTCACCAGTGTGAAGTTTAAGACAAGGGGAACTGTTATGATGAGTAAAGTTACTCCCAGGTTAAGTCTGGTGTGTGTTTGGTGCACACCTCAGCTTGTATTTTCTTTTTCTGTGGACCAAATTCTGCTTTTTTCTAATTCCAAAGTCCATTCTTTAACCCCTGATTGACCACAGAGATGTCTCCTCACACACAACCCAGGTGAGTGACGGACCCACCCCACCCACCCCATGTCACACCAGCCCCTGATTTGGAACCAAACCACCCCAGGAAAGGGTTTTTTTGATGGAAAGAACATTTTTCAGGACAGGAAAGTCTGGGATTCACTGAGCTGCACATCAGCACCTGCTGAATGTTCCAGAAACCCAGGCACCTGCTCAGGGGTTCTGTGTCTCCAGAGCTCCCTCGTGCTCCTTTCCTACTGAAACCTCTCCCTGCCTTACCTGCTTTTAATACCCACAAACTAAACCTACTTGAACCCATTTCAAACTAAAACCACATATTTTCCCCTGATTTATGGAACAAAACATTCAAGGAAATCATTGGACAATCTCAGCAGGTGTTCTGTGTCCCTCCAGCTTTTGCTTTTCCTGCTGAAGCTGCAGCGCCGAGTTCAAGGCAGGAGGAAATGTCTGCTCTCACTCCTGAATTTTTGCCCTTCTATTTCTTTTCCAAGGGGATGGCTTCAGAGCAGATTGTGGCAGAGATTCATGGAGTGCCTGCCTGAGCTGCCTTTAATTGTCCCTGCGTGCTGGGGAGCCAGGAGATAAGAGCAGAGAGCCACTTCAACCTGTGTGAATTGGCAGCGGCCCCCTGACTCGCTGGAGCAGCCTCAGTTTACACCACCGAGGATCTGACTTGGAATTTCAAGGCTTTCCAGTTGCTATCATAAATATCTCTTCTTTTTCTTGGCAATGAAGTCATCTAGAGAGTGGTTCCAAAAAATTAAAAGAAGCTGTTGGCAGATGTGTCTATTAGTTTGAGCTGGAGGGGTTTGGCTTTTTTGGAGGCTTGAGCTCAGACGTGGTGTAGCCTGGAGGCTTCTGGACGTCCACAGTAGCTTTACCTTTGGCTGGGCTCTTGTTCCTGGAGGAATGTGCTTTGTTGAGGTATAGGAGAGGTTTAAATGAGAGATCAGGGACATGGGGAACGGGAAGAATTCCAAAGCTGCCCCTTGTCTCACTGACGGCCCCAGTGAATCCCCGAGTCCCAGGGATGAACGTGTGCTAGGCCATGTGAGGTGATATCCAAATTTGCACATTTACAACACAAACCCAGCACCTTTCCCAAGGGCAGACTGCTTTTTTTTTCCCTGTAGAAAACTCTCCCAGCCTCCTGGGAGCAGAATTCCTCAGCAGGGCTGTGCTGGGGAAGCCCGGCCCAGCCAGGCCTGCCATGGCCGGGGCGCGGAGCTGGCGCCGCTCTGGGTGTGGGTGTAAACACGAGCCAGGAATGCCAAAACCAGCCAGGTGTGCCAAGCCCAGTGTGCCCCAGGTGTGCCAAGCCCGGTGTGCCCTGGGTGTGCCAAGCCCAGCGTGCCCTGGCTGTGCTGGGCTGGGTTCTCTGCAGTCTCTCTGGAGCCATCCATGCCCCGCTCCCGGCTCCAGGGGATGTGGAAGTTGCTGTGTTTGCTCTCCTCTGGCAGCCCCTGGAGGCTTCCTTGAAGTTGAGGGTGGCTTTGCAGAGTAGGGCTGAGAAAAAAAACAAAGCTGTGTTTTGGAGAAATGAGGTTTTGGTTGGTGGATTTCACCCCAGAGGGACCCACATGAGTCCTGCTGGTCCTGTCTGCGGCCTGTGCTCACACCACCTACACAAATCAACGTGAAACTCTCTACAAATTCCCAGCTGGAGCTGAAATTGCCTGGATTTTATCATTTGGACTTGGGAGTCACTCAGAAAGAGCATCAAAGCTCCATCACTGAGTGAAACTGGCTTTGGGGGCTCAGCTGCCCACACTCCCTGGAGAGCAGAGCAGTGCAAAAATGGCCATGTGCTGCTCTCCTGGGCTGTGCCAGCCAGGAACCAGAGCCACCAGGAGCTGAAATCCCATTTCTCTGTGTGGTGTCACCCTTCCTGACAGGAATCACTCATCAGGAAGGGTGATAATCAGCAGCAGCTCTCAGGAGGGGAGGAAGTTCTTGCTGTGGGCATCATTCACCTTGGCAACTCTCTTGGGAGTTTGGTGTGAGCCCAGAGAGCAGCATGGGCAGGATTTGTGTTGGTGTAGCCTTTTTGGGCAATACCAGCTCCCCAAACTTTGCTAAGTGGAGCATTTTTCCTAAAGCAGCTCTGCTTCTTGCTGCCAAGACAGTCCTATCACCTCCAGATACTCAGCACTTTCCAGGCTGGATCAATGGGCAATTGTTCCAGAAACACATGGAACTCCCCAGCCTGCCTCTCTCCTTCTGTTGTCTTGTGTTTTCATTGGGGTTTTGTTTTTTTGTTTTTTTGGTTTTTTTTTTGAAAAATTTATTTCAACCTTTAACAAAACCCCCAGAGATCCGAGCAAAAAATAGCATGAATAAGAAAACAAATTCTATCATAATTTTTCTCCAGGCCAGGGAAATAATTGCCCGGCGTGCTCTGCTCCTCCTTCCCCAGCCCCAGGAAGGTTTTACGAGCTGGAGCAGCCGCTCTCTCAGGAGGTGCTAGAGAGGAAAAGGAGCCCACAAAGCCAGGGCCGTGTTTTCCATCTGCTGTTTCCCCATGGAAGCCGGGCCCAGCAGTGACAAACCCCTCAGATCCTCCTCAGGGAGCTGAGCTGACGCCTGGCCCCAGTGCAGTGACCATTCCAGGGCACTGGACTCAGCTCAATCCCACATTTGGGGTTTTCAGGCCCCTCACAATAATCACCTCTTAACTCCCCCTCCTTCCTCGGCTCTGGGCTCTGAGCAACAGCAGACGGGAGATTTCATGTGCCATAAATATTTAGATTGTGCCTGTGTGTTTATAACACTTGCTCGGGGTGGGACTGGAGCTGCTCACACTCACACCTGATGCTGGGGAAAGTTTTCCATCACCTCACGGGGACCACGGAGCAGTTTTGAGCCAGCCCTGCTGGGGATCAGGATCTGGGTTGTCCTTCCCTGTCCTCCTGCTGGAAAACAGCCCCAGAAACAATGTGAGGGGGATTTCATGGAGCTGCTGCTCCAGAGGATCCAGGGGGAAAAAAAAGAGTTGTGGTTGGGATGGAATGGGAAATTTTTGCAGTGTTACCAGGGGAAACAGGTCTCCTGTGTACCACAGAGGTTCCAGGCCTCTCCAACACAGAATCCCAGCCTGGTTTGGGTTGGAAGGAACCTTAAATCCCATCTCATTCCTCTGCCATGGCCAGGGACACCTTCCACCATCCCAGCCTGCTCCAAGCCCCGTGCCATCGCATGGTTCCCCTGAAAAAGCTGGAATAACTAAAGCAGAGGATTTAAGAGCAGGTTAGACCACAGGAAGGGCATTAAAGGGGATTTTTGGAGTGCAGAACAGCCCAGCTGAGGCTCTAGGCCCTCTTCCACAAGGATCAGGCCAAGCTGTGCTGTGCTGGTGGCCCTGGCTGGGTTGGACTGGGCAGAGTGGGAGGCCCTGCAGGGCAGGCCCCGTGCTCAGCCCAGCACTCTCCAGAGCACCGGGGCTCTGAAGTGTTGTGGAATTTTTGGGGCTTTAATAAACGTGTTTTTACGAATGTTTCTTTACGGGAAAATATTTTTCTTTTGTTTCTCTGCGTAGCCTCTTTAGGACTTGGTGTGGAAGTGCAGCCAATACTTTGAGCTCTGGCTCGTTTCTTCTCTGGCCTGTGCTTTTTTTTTCTCTCCTTTTGTTTTGTTTTTTTTTGGAGAAGAAATAAATCTCAGGTTTTAGTCCCTTCCCTTGCTCCTATTCCATCTACCTGCTGGGTTCTGTTATGTGGATTTAGAAACAGGAAAAACGACTCCATGGCAAACTTGGGAAGGGTTTTCCTCCCTGGGTGGGAGGTTTGATATTTGTCTTTGCTCCAACCTTTTTTCTGGAGCCTTTAATGCTTATCATGGTCAGAGATAAGGCATCACCAAAGATAGATAATAAAGGATGCCCAGTTTGGAGATTGTTGGTTCTTCTTTAAATTTTGAGTTTGATTCAGTGAGGACTGGAGTGAAGAAAGAAAAAAAAACAGAGAAAAAGAGCGAGAAAACCCTTCCTCATCTTGTTTTAGAATCAGCAGATGGAAAGGAAACATAAACTCAATTTTATGTGGATTATAAGGCACCTATAAAGAGTCATATGAACTGAGACACTTGGCTCTGGTACCCTAATGATACCTATGGAACAATATGTGAAACCTATTACACTCTCCTGGCTGTAAGTGTGTGTATATATTTATATATATGGACAGAGAATGAGCGAGGGGGACGAAATATGGGGCCTTTATTTTTATTGGCTTCTGCGAAGAATAAATTACACAGCAAGGGCAAGGTTAAATTATTGTAAATGTCTGTATGAAAGGCATCACTTAATTATTAACAGTCTGCTACAAATAAAAGGTACAGATGCTAAAATGGCCTGACCTGCTGGATTGGGGAGGTTGTTTAAAGTTGGGGCTGAGGCCCACAGCTGACTTGTTCTGTCAGACAGGCTGGAAAAAGAGGCAGGGTAAGGTTTCATTGCAGGGTGGCTTCGAGCCCTCTTTCCCAGATGGCAAGGGAAGGCTTGGAAAATGGGGCAGGGGAAGGTGGGAGCATTCTGAAATCAAGGGGATTTGATTTCCACAACCAGCAGAGACGATGCTTAGAACCACCTGGATGGGGAAAAGATGGAAACTCCAAGAGTTTAACTCCCTGTAAATTTTCTCTCACAGTTTCTCTCCCTCATGCCTTGCCCAAAAAGGGCAAATGCACAGTGGATTTTTCTTAAAGTGGGATTTGGAAACTCACCCCTGTCCCAGGTAGGAAATGGTCAGAACCCCTTTAAAGAGGGGGCTGAACCTGGGCAGTCTGCAAAAGGTAACTCACAGACAAAACCATCCCAGCATGGAATTTTCACAGGGAAACTTGGGGCTGCACCAAGTTGGGAGAAAAAAAAAAATAAATCTGAAACTCCACCGGTCTATAGGAATGAAAGAACTCTGTGGAAAGCTCTCCTTTGCACTCACTCACCAAATTAAAGCTGCTTTTGGCAGGGAAGGGGCCATGTCTGTGATTCCACGCTCGGCCTCGGGGCCAGACGGAATCCCCTGGAGCAGCTGGGTTCACCCCCTGCCCACTCCCACCCTCTCCTGCACGCTCCAGGCACTCCCTGGTGGAGCCACAGCATTGTCCCCTAGGGAGAAACATCCAGCCTTGATTTAAGATCCCAAAATCCCTGAGAATTTGCTGCCTCCCCCCTCGCTAAGCCCTTCCAAAAGCTCCATGTGCCAACACCACCGTTTGCTCACGTAGAAAAACAGGATGGTGAAGGAAACACTTGGTGTGAGCTTGATCCTGGTGGATTTTAAAGCAGTTAGACACCTGAGGGGATGGGACAAAGAGGAGGAACCCAGATAACCACCTTCCAGTGATCCCTACACCCATGTTTAGATGCAGAGCATCCCCAGCCCTGTCTTTGACACAGAGTTGTGTAAAGCCACATCACGTTATTGCCCTGAGCTTTCACCTCCTGATTTCCATAGCATAAACAAAAACAAAACATGCCAATTTCATCTCCCGTGTTACTGAAATTCCCATCAGGGGTTGTGTCTCTGCTTCCTCTTCATCCCCTTGGCTCTGGCTGCTCCCTGCAGGAGCAGGGGGCTCCTCAGGGGGAGTGGGATGCCCTTGTTCCAAGGCTTAGGTTTGTGGAGAAGGTGTTGAAGAAATTATAAAAAAAAAAAGAATTTTGGTGTGGTTTCCCACCCCCTCAGACATCTGCATGAAGGTTTGGAAATACGAGCCTCGAGCTGGGGAAATTTGAAGTCCAGGTGGAGACTGGTTGGATGGAATTAGTGACAGGTAAATTCTCTGCTCCACAGGATTCCTCCCATCTCTGTGTTTTACCTTTGTGGGAGCCTGATGTTTTCCCACAAAGCCCTCGATGACAGCAGAGCAGGAAAACACTTAACCCACTGCTTCTTTGAGTTCTGGTGCTGCAGGGAAGAGGAGCAGAGGCTTTTCCCTGCTCCTGGCAGCCAGGGATGGAATCCCTGCCGGGGAAAAGCTGCCTCCACAGGAGGTACATCTCGGAACAAGGGGGAGCGTGTCGTGACCAGGCTCCAACAGTAGCACAGCCTGCTCCAGACCCCATGGGCTGCTGAGAATCCTGATCCCTCACATCTCATGGACTGCCTTGGCCCCTCTCCAAAGGCCCTTGGCAGCCGTTCAAGGCCTCGCAAGGTGCTGAACACGCCGACGTTCCTTTTGTCTCTGGTGTGTGCGAGTGTGTGTGTGTGTGTGGGGATGGATTACCCCAGCTTCCCTCTGGAATGGGGCTGGGATTTGGCTGGAATAGTCGGGCAGAGCTGCAGGTGAAGGGTTTGCAAGGTGCCTTCACCTTGTGTGGGAGCTCCAGGTGGTTCTCCAAAGGTTTCCTATGGGGGATCTTGGTTCCACAACCCTCGGAGGGATGTGGGTAAAGCTTTGGCAAGGCATCAGGAATGTTGATGAGATCAATCCAGAGCAGGACAGGGGTGGAGATGTTGTTGGAAGCCCCTTTTGAGCAGCTGCTGAGTGGGAAGTGCTGGTGGTCACTGCTTGGGGCTCCTCTTTCCCTCTTGGGGCTGTTTGAGCAGGTTTTGTCTCTCCCTTTTGAGGCTTTTTGAGCCAGGTTCCTCTCTCCCTTTGGGGGATGTTTGAGCAGGGTTTGTCTCTCCCTTCTGAGGCTTTTTGAGCCAGGTTCCTCTCTCCCTTTTGGGGCTGTTTGAGCTGCAAAGAGCTGTTTGTAGCTGCAAAGGGCTCCATGGCAGTTGGTTGAATGGGGTGGGGGAATTTTTGTTGTTGGGATTCAGTGGGAAGGGTGGGGAAGAGCAGAACAGCCACCAGGAGCTGGGGCTGGGATGGGAAGGAAATTCAGAGTTTTCTGAAGGTGCAGGAGCAGGGCAGGGCCAGGGCCAGGTGTGTGGGAAGGGGCTGCTCCACCAATGTCCCATTCCCACACCCCCTTCTCCCATCCAGCCCTGAGCAGAGCTGTGGCTGGGGGTGAAACTCCAGAGGCTGTAAAATCCACCCGGGATCTCCACGAAAGGGAAAAAGTGACAGGGGGAAAAGCAGGGCCGGCCCCACCTCGCAGGGTCCGGCTGGAATGTGTTTGTTCTGGGGGGGAGCGGTGCCGGTGTTGGGTTTGTAACGTGAACCCTCTGCAAATACCTCCGGGGCAGACAGGTCCCTTTCGGGCTGTGTTTATTTAATAAAGAGCCAGTGAAGTAACTGCAATTTCATTGTCAATTTACTAATGCGTTACAGTTATGTTTCTGAACCTCATTGTTTGGGCTCAGGAGCTCGCAGTGCCTGGCCAAAACTTTCCTTTTTTCTCCCCCTTATTCCTCCCCTCAAGTGTAAAACACGTTTTATTATGACTAGAATGTCTTCTATTTATCAAAAACTGGGATTAAAACCCTTGACTCCCCCCTTCCATGCACATATCCAACTTGGCAGCAGGTCAGTGATTAACCTCCTGAAAGCCTCACTTGCTCACTCTTTTTTTTTTAAAGTCTTTTTTTATTATTTTTAAGAGAGGTAAAACCACGCACGTTTGCGCACACGCTGACACATAACACACACACATTTTAAAAGTTCATCTGGGAAGAATACAATGGAAACTCTGGCTGGAAAAGCCACAGAGCTCTGCGTCTTTGTGGTCTGGGAAGTCTGACTATGGCCTCCTACTCTTTTGGATGGAAATCTGGGCTTTGAAACATGATTGCACGTTCTTAATAATAATAATAACAATAACAATAACAATAACAATAACAATAATAATAATAATAATAATAATAATACCCCAAGAACCACCCAGCCCTCCCCAACAGAGAGGGAAAAAGAGAAATGAGATTTTTGGATGAAGAAGGGGAGAAGGTGGCAGAGCAACTGCTGAGTTATTTTGGGTTGGAGCCTCAGCAGGTCCTTCCTGCTGTGCAAAGGGGTGGAGAGCAGTGGTTTGGTGGATCCCCTGTCCCACACTGGTTTATTTTCACCAAGGATCCTTGTAGGAGAGGAGTTTCCTCCCCTCAAAGCTGTGGAAGAGCCTTGGCTTCAGCAAGTTTGATTTCGGGGCTGCTGTGGTGGGAGCAGGGTGGGACAAATGGCTCCAGACAGGACACGGGGACCTTTTTGGGCTCCACCTAGGTGATGCTTTTGCTCTGGAACACTGCAAACTTCCCTATCCCACATTCCCAGGCACTGGGGGGTTTTGGGAACAGCTCTGCCTGTGGGTACCTCTGTGTGTCCACATTCCCATCAGTAAGGGGCACACCCACAGGCAAAGCTCAGCCTGTTTGATTTTTTGTCAAGGGATTGGGGGTTTCATTCTGCCCAGGACACTCCAGGTGGTGTTCCCTGGGACAGAGCTGTGCCAAGGCTGTGCCACTCGATGATGGAGCTGCCCGTGGATGTCTCAGGGTTGTTTGAGCTGGGTTTGTCTGTCTGTTTTGGGGCAGTTTTAGCCGTGTTTGTCTGTCCCTTTTGGGGCAGTTTTAGCGGGGTTGTTTGCTCCCTTTTGGGGCTGTTTGAACCTGGGTTTGTCTCTTCCTCTTGGGGCTGTTTGACCTGGGTCTGTCTCTCCCTTTTGAGGCTGTTTGAGCAGGTTTTGTCCCTCCCTTTTGGGGCCGTTTGAGCTGGATCTGTCTCTGCCTTTTGAGGCTGTTTTAGCAGGTTTTCTCTCTTCCTTTCGGGGCTGTTTGAGCAGGTTTAGTCTCTCCCTTTTGAGGCTTTTTGAGCCAAGTTCCTCTCTCCCTTTTGGGGCCGTTTGAGTCGGGTCTGTCTCTGCCTTTTGAGGTTGTTTGAGCAGGTTTTGTCTCTCCCTTTTGAGGCTTTTTGAGCCAAGTTTCTCTCTCCCTTTTGGGGCCCTTTGAGCCAGGTTCCTCTCTCCCATTCGGGGCTGTTTTAACAGGTTTTGTCTCTCACTCTCAAGGCTGTTTGAGCAGGTTTTTTCTCTCCCTTTTGAGGCTTTTTGAGCCAGCTTCCTCTCTCCCTTCCGGGGCTGTTTGAGCCCAGATTCTCTCTCCCTTTTGGGGCCCTTTGAGCCAGGTTCCTCTCTCCCTCTCGGGGCTGTTTGAGCAGGTTTTGTCTCTCCCTTTTGGGGCTGTCTGAGCACAGTTTCTCTCTCCCTTTCGGGGCTTTTTGAGCCAGGCTCCTCTCTCCCTTTCGGGGCTATTTTAGCAGGTTCCTCTCTGCCTTTTGGCGCTGTCTGAGCCCAGTTTCTCCCTCCCCGCTCTCACCCCCACGGGATCCCGGCTCTTTCCCCTCAGCCCCTCGGGGCCTGCCCGGCTCCGGCAGCTGCAGCCCAGCCCTGCCCAGGGCCGTGACCCCGGAGCTGCTCCGGCTCTGCCCTCAGAGGCCCCATCAGCTCCCGGGGCCCTCCACAACACAGTCGTGACAAATTACATGGGGTGGCTTCAGCGGGGACCCCTCGGCCTTTGAAGCCGCCCTTGAAGCCCAGCCCGGGCCGGGGCTCCGGCAGCGGCCCCGGCGCGGCGAGCGCGGCTCGCTCCGTAATGAGAGGGAAGATTTCTGCTAATCTCCTCCTAAATGAGGGGCTAATTCCTCCCGCAGAAACTTGTCAGCTGCTTGTTAACAGCCTCTCGGACCCGCGCTCACGTGGCCTTCATTATTTTTAGGAGTTTTTTTTTTTTTTGCCTTTTTTCTTTTTTTTTCTTTTTTTTTTTTTTGCCTCTTTTTTTCCCCCCTTTTTTATTGCCTTTTTTTCCCCCCTTTTTTTTTCTATTTTTTTTTTTTTTTTTTTGTTTGGACCAGAAGCATAAACTTTCCTTAAACAGAGCTCATTTAACAACTCCCGGCTTAAATTCGATGGTTTGGGAGAGAAATCCGGCAAGAAATCCAGCAGCACTTGTACTGGGGGACGTTTCATATTGAATTTTCCCCCCCCTTTTTTTTCTCTTTCTTTTTTTTTTTTTTCGTTTTTTAAATGTGGAAACTTTTAGGCACAATCCCGGCCCTGTGTTTAAGTCATTAAAACATCTTTAAGCATTTTCTGGTTTGAGTTTTCTTAGCAGCAGTCCTTTTCCTGGAATGTATTTTATTTTTCTTTTAAGTTGATGAAAAAAAAAAAAGAAAAAATAATAAAAAATAATAAAAAAATTAAAACCCGCCCCTTGTATTTCCAGGAGATTTTTTTTTTAAGGGGAGTGAGGAGGGGGGGTGGAGGAGGTTGTGGGATGAGGAAAGTGAGAGAACAGGGCCCTTTCTGTGCTTTATTTCTAATCCGCAGGAATCCATTTTAGCCTTTTACGGCTGTTGCACTTGCTGACAGGATTTACATTCTCCGTATGTTATCTGAAACATCACAATCTGCGGCTCTGGGATTGTTTCATGCCTGGGTTAAAAACACCACCGGTGCTTCTGGGAGGGAGCTGGGGAAGAGCAGGGAGGGAAAGCTTTTTAAAAAGGGGAAAAAAAAGGGGAAAAGTGAGAGCAGAGCACTTCACTGGAGCTGCAGTCAGCAGAGTTCACGGCCCAGACAAACTGATGTTCAAGGCAAGCAGGGAGGGTTTTAGATCCCTTTGATTCCAGCCTTGTTGGAGCACAGATCTGGGAAAGCAGCGATGGAAAAATCCTGGAAAAATCCACCCTGTGCTGGCTCTGTCTGAAGCCCCTCCATGTTGAGCTGGGATGGAATCACAGAAGGGTTTGGGTTTGAAGAGGCCTGAATGTTCTTCCAGTCCCACCCCTTAAAACATTCCACTGTCCCAGGTTGCTTCCAGCCTGGCCTTGGACACTTCCAGGGATGGGGCAGCCACAGGATAACCTGTGCCAGGGCCTCCATACATTTAAATTTCCCAGGGACATCCATACATTTAAATCTTCCCTCTTTCAATTTTTCAGTCATTCCCCTTGTCCTGCCACTACAGCACTCTGGGGATGGGTGGATGGATGGATGGATGGATGGATGGATGGACGGACAACAGCATCCAAAAACTTTCTTCTGCCCTGTGTATCAAGAACTCCTGGGAATAAAACTTGATTTTGGTAGAAACCAAACCAAATGCCATTAAAATCCAACTTTGCCACGTGTTTGCTGAGAAAAGAGCAAACACTGAGGACGTGGTAACAATTTCCAACAGCCCCAAACGTTGCTGTGCCCATCAGTGATCCCAAACACTCATCCCTGCCTCTGCCTCAGCCTGGATACCCCAAAACCCCAAAAAACCCCCCAAAAAACCCCAGGCTGGGCTGTTCTCTGCATCCTCAGCTCTTCCCCAGCAAGTCTGGGCCGTGTCTCTGAATGCACAAGGAGGTGCCACTCCACGTTGTTGGCTTTCTGATCATGACGAAGCTCTAAGCTCTTAAGGTAGGGACTTCAGCTTTTTAATAACTCACAGGAGAACCCAGGGAAAATGTAAGTTTTATGGAGTCTAGAGAATATTTTTAAAGGATTTAGATGTCTGGAAAAAGTGTCTTAGGAGGTTTAACTGCTTTGCAGTGGAAAAAAAAATAACAAATATTCTTATTTCTTTGTTAGTCCCTTTTGGGGCAGAGCAGCCGCCACATGTTCCGGGCAGGGCTGTGATCCCAAGGCTCTGGGCCAAATCCCAAATCCATGCAAGGCAGCACAGTCCAGGTAGGGTGGGCTGGAGCTTGGTCCTGTGTGTGTTTACAGGGTGAAAGCTCAGTAATCACTGGGGATCTGAGAGATGATTCTTTTTGGGGTGGTGTAAAACTCTCTGTGCTGTGAAAAGCTCTGTGTTGGGGAATCAGCAACATTATGCAGGATCCTAATCCAAATAAACGGGGATTTGGACTCTCCTTGTACCCCCCTGTCTGTGCTCCATGCTGGTTTATCCTCTTAGTCAGCATGGAGCCACCTCTCCAGGAGCTGGATCGTGGCTGGGCACCAGCTGGGGCTTTGTGCCAAAGCAGGAGGAGGTTTCAGGTTAGTCTGTGGCACCTGAGCTCAGGAAAAGCTCAGAATGCACAGAATTTCCCAGTGTGGCACTGGCACAGGCCACTGCACACATCCCTGCTCTCAAATTCACAATTTCCTGATGGAAAGGGTGGTCAGATAATGGAAGAGGCTGCCCAGGGAGGTTTGGAGTCCCCATCCCTGGAGGTCTGAATGTCACACTCAGTGCTCTGGGCTAGTGACAAAGTAGGGATCGGGCACAGCTTGGCCTTGAGGAGCTTTTCCAGCCTCAGAGGTGCTGGGATTCAGTGGGACACATCACGACCCTCATCCCACGTGTGTCCCTGCTGGGTGTGTTGCCAGAGTCCCACACAGATCCATTCCTGATCACAAGTTTGACCTGGAACTCCCTCTCAGATAAGAAGGAGAGCAGGTTTGGATTAGATAAGAAGGAGAGCAGGTTTGGATCAGATATAGGGAAGAAATTCCTCCCTGTGAGGGTGGTGAGGCCCTGGGGGTGCCCAGGGAAGCTGTGGCTGCCCCTGGATCCCTGGCAGTGCCCAAGGCCAGGCTGGACCAGGCTTGGGGCACCCTGGAACAGTGGAAGGTGGCAGGAATGGGATGATCCATCTCCCTTCCAACCAACCCATCCCACGGCTCTGTGAGCACCCAGCACCCTGCCAGGCCATTCCTGTCCCCCCAACAGCCACGGGGAGATTTTGGGGTCACTTCCACCCACCCCTCTGGCAGTGCCCACCCCCGGGCACCCCCACTGGAGCTGTGTCACTCCACCCATCCCTGTGAGTGAAAGAACCCACCTGTGTCTGTGGGGCCTGTTTGGGATTCCTTGGGAAACTTTAACCTCTATTAATACCTCTGAATTATTCCTTCATATGGCAAAGCACTTATGTAAACCGATCTCCTCCCTCCTTGGAGGAGGCAGGCGCTGCTCAGATGGATCTACCTGCTCTCAGGGGGCTCCCAAACCCTCCACATTCCTCCACAGTGCTGCTTTCTTTCCCTTTTTTCCCCCTTGTGCGTGTGCTGGGAGTGGGCACGTGATGGGAAAAGGGGGAGAGAGGAGAAGGAAGGGAGGAGTGAGATCACTGGGATAATTATTGGCTCCGAGGCCTCTGCAGCAGCAGCAGCAGCAGCAGCAGCAGGTTGGGGAGAACATTTGTCTGTCTCTCCGTCAAGTTTTGTCGAGCTGGTGTCTGAGTCAGACCTCCCCAGAGCTGGAGGAAATTAGGAGGAGGCTGGCTGGGGTCAAGTGAGCTTAGCTGTCATTTTCACCAACACCTTTTTATGTCTAGAGCAGGGAATCCATGGGAACCCATGGAAATCAGAACCAGGACCTGGAGGTTCCTTCCAGCACCAGGGATTCCCAGCCAGTGACACCCAGAAGCTGTGGAATCATGGGGCTGTCCTGAAATTCCTCAATTTTATTGTTTTATTTCATTCCTTGAGGTTTATGGCTTCTGCCCTTGGCTGCAAAGGCTCAGAGGGGGTTTTGGAAATAGGAACAAGTGAGGGAAAGATCAAATGTGTCACGAAATCGTGGGACTCCAGCAGATGGGGCTCAAAGAAAAGAATGCCAAAACAGCTCTGGGCTGGCAGTGCTGCTGGGTGTCCCTGGGGCAGAATCAGGCCTGGCCTGGGGGGCAGGAGCTTCAGGGGGAAAGGTTTCTGCCTTCCTGGATGGCACTCAGAGAATCACAGAATGCTTTGGCTTGGAAGAGACCTTAAAGTTCATCTCATTCCATGGCCCTGCCATGGAGACACCTTCCACTATCCCAGGGTTTACCAAACCTCATCCAACCCGGCCTTGGACACTGCAGGGATCCAGGGGCAGCCACAGCTGCTCTGGGCACTCTGTGCCAGGGCTTCTTCACCTTCCCAGGGAAGGATTTCTTCCCAATATCCCATCTGTCCCTGCCCTCTGACAGTCTGAAGCCATTCCCTGTGTCCTGTCCCTCCAGGCCCATGTAAATATTCCCTTTCCATCTTTCCTCAGGCACTGGAAAGCCACAATCACAATCATAAGTCACTCTGAAGCTTCTCTTCTCCACATTGAACAATCCCACTTGTCAAACTTCATTTGAACCTCTCAGGGCATTCCTAAAGCAAGGATTCCTGGATCCCAGCTCCAGCTGCCAGGATCCAAAGTTGGATTTTAGCCTGGTGGGAAACCCAAGGTCACAAATGATCCCAAGCCGTTGGAGAGACTTTGGCTTTCTAACAAGTTGGAAAAAGAGGAATGGGAAATTCTGCAGTCTTTCACCCCCTCTGCTCCCCAACAGACGCTTTGGTTTCGTTTTGTTTTTTTTTTTAATATTCTTTTGCAAGCAGAGCTGAGGTTTGAAATTCCACCCACGTTGGGAAATTCAAAATCCATTTTCCATCTCTCCAGTCACCCTTTCTGCACGGCTGAGGAAAAGGGATTTTGGAATCCCTTTTTGCTTTGTTAGGAGCAGGTTAGAACTCAGCCTTTGGTCAGTTCTGAGAAGAGAGAAATGTCTGCACCCCCAAAATTCAGCTGTGTAGGACTTTCTGTCCATAATTGGATTAAATTAACATCAGGTGAGGCAACAAACACAGCAGTGCTAAAGAAATGCTGGAAATTGAGGCTTCTCTTGGCCTGCACAATTGGTTTTATCCTTTTGTGCTGGTGACATTCCTGGCTGGCTCTGTCCTCTCTCTCCAGCACCAAGCACAGCAGGGACCTGATTTCATCTGAAGCTCTGAGATGCCACCATCAAAGCAGGCTGTCCCTGCTGTCCCTGCAGCCCAGGACTGCCCAGATCTCCCTGTGTGACTGCTCCAGGTGATGCTGCACTGGAAGATCTGCCCCAGTTCCTGGATATTCCTGTGATTCCATGGCTCCAGCAGCCCAGGACTGCCCAGATGTCCCCCTGGATTGCTCCAGGTGATGCTGCACTGGAAGATCTGCCCCAGGACCTGGAGATTCCTGTGATTCCATGGCTCCAGCCTTTCTGGAAGGGGTGTTCTGGTCACTGCAGGGGATTGGGTTAAGTCTGGACAAACTGGGAGACAAAGGAATTACTGAGCAAAATGTCCTGGCCTGTCTTCTGCAGGAGGTCACCGGGATGATCTGTTTGTCCCTTCTGGCCTTTAAATCCACTTATCTGTTTTCCCTTCCAGGAACTGGAACTGTATTCTGAGAACAGCCCCTTAGGAAAAGAGAAAAAAGCAGGCAAAGGAGGCCTTTGAAAAACAACAGCAAAGCAAAACCCCCTTCAACTACAAAACAAACTGAGGCACAAGGTGCAATTAACAATGCACCAACAGCAGAGCCTGGAATGTAAATTGTATTTAAATAGGGCTGTGAAGAATGTTTCAGTCCCCTAAATGGCTTCTCTCTCCTGCCGCCTTGAACCTCCAATCAAGCCCTGCCTGGGAGTAATTTGGGGCTGGAAATTGTTGCCACACGAACAGCTGAAGGCTGGCAGGGTCACCGGCCCCCCGTGTCACACCCTGTCATTTCAGATTAAGATATGCAAAGGCGACACGGCTGCGAACTTTCCCTGGGCCGTGTCCATCCCCCGGCTGCCAGGAGAGGAAGGCGTAATTGGAGTCAACTGCTTGATTATGATAATTGCTACTGTCTGGGGGAAGGAGCAGCCCAGGCCTGGAGCCCGAGCCGTGCTGCACCTTTGGGGTCCTGCCTGGCTGCTTGCCACCAGATGGGCCTGGCAGAAAATGCCCTTTTTGGCCCCATTTTGGCCCCTTGACCTCTGCTTGACCACTTGTTGTGTCACAGGGTTTGCTGCTCCTTCTCTGCTTCCCACCAGAGGATTGGGGCTGAAGGATTTATCCCCTACGAGGGAAAAGAGCTTTTTGAAATGTATCACAAGCAGGAGATGAGGTGCTGTGTATTTTTATCAGTTTCCATTGTAGGGCCCAGCAGCAATCTGTGAGAAATCCATCCAGGAAGCTCTGCTGGTCAATCTGTCACATTTTCATTTGCTGAGAGAGCAGGGATGCTCCTGGAGGTCACTGGGATGGGAATCAGGGCAGGCACTGGGATTTCAGCACTTCCAGCAAAATTTAATGGGACTTTGTGGGGCTCCCTCATGTCCCTTTGCCTTGTAGCCCCTCTGAGAAGCGACAACAAGCCCTTCTCTACATCAGGTTTATTTTCAAGGCTTTTAAATGGTCTTGAGGTGCTGGGATGGAGGAGGAAGGATCTCAGGGTGAAATCCTGAGGAAATGCTGTTGAATTCCCAAATCCAGCCCAGGTTTGGGCTCTGAGGGTGAAGCCTTGGAGCCATTGGCATTTCCAGGGGGACTCAAACACTTCCATACCCCTGGGAAGTTTGGCTGCAATTTCCTTCAGCACACTGGAGCTCCTCAGCCCAGGAGTGATCTCAGGCAGGGAAAGGCCCAGAATGGAGATCACAGCCATAATTAAGGAATTACTGTTAATTCCTGGCTATTCTTTATTAATATCAACCCTGACTGCAAAGCTGCTGCTGTGGAGCAAGAAGCACAGCCACAGCTCCAATAATAAATAACAACAAATCCATTGGATAATTGTTTCCTTGGTGTTGACTAAAATTGTGAGGTTGAACATTAAAAAAGCAGAGATCTCTGAGGAGTACCTGTCAGGATACCTGGAATTCTGAACCAGAACAATGGGATATCAGGATCCATCTGTCCCTGGGCAATCTCCAGGAGTGCCCAGCCCCAGCTGCTCCAGGACAGGGTGTTTGTGCCCTCGTAGCACTTAAGGCAATGACTCAGGACCCTGTGCCTGGGGGCTGTGACACCATTGATCCCATTAATTTATGGGATAACCAGTCTTGTGGGAGAGGTTCTTCCTAATCTCCATTAATTCAAAATTGCTTTATCCCTTTGCAGCGAGGAATTTTGCATCCCTTTCCTCTGTGAGCTTTCTTAAAACTCCATCCCCCTGATTCTGGGGATCATTTATTTCAATTTCCGTGGTTTTGTTTTCTTTGGTTTTTTTTTCCAGCTCCTCGGGAATCGCTGGGGGAATGAGCAGAGTGAGGCCTGCAGGTGAACTCTGCTTCTCCATACAAGTTCAGATCTTTCTGACAGCTTTGTTTTACTTCACCAAAAAATTGCCAAAATACACTCAGGGCCTGTTCTCTCACTCCATTTTCAGTTTCAATAGGAAACTCCAAGAGCAGCTGACAAAACCCCTTTCACTCTCTCCTGATTTTCTCTTACCAAATCCTGAATCCAGCAATTCCTCCTCTCTTCCATCCATCCATCCAGGAGCTGCAGGTGTGGGGTCAGGAGAAGGATGGGGATGTGAGGGCTCTGTCCAGGTGTCCAGCTCACCTTGGGGCTGCAAAATTCCCAGAGGAGCTGCTGGAAGTGGCTCTCTGGCATCTCATTTGTGCCAGGGAGAGCACAACAGCTGCTGTGGAGGGGACAGTGAGACCCCAGCACCCTCTGAGCTGGGTCTGACCTCTCTGACATCACTTAAATAGAGCCATGACCTCAGGGAGAGGCAGATCCAAAGCCTGGGCACTTGGGAATGTGGTGGGATGAGGGATGCAGGGATCAGTGGGATGGATTCGGGATGCAGGGATCAGTGGGATGCACGCAGGAACTGCTGGGTTGCAGGAATCTCTCATTTCTCATGGCCATCACAAGCAACTGGAGTCTGGAAATGTTAACCAGGAGGTGATAAAACGCTGGCTTTTCTGGAACTTTCCTCGCAAGTGTGAAAGCAGACCCGGCAATGTGGCTGTTCTTCCTCCTTTGATCACAAGGCGAACATGAAGGAAAAGTTTCACAGCCCTTCAGCACTCAGATGTTTCCTGGTGTCTGTGGTGCTGGAGGCAGTGAAACAAACACCCCCCTCCCCAGGCCAGCCCCGGGGCCTGGCAGCAGGAGGGAAGGAGCATCACAGAATCCTGGAATGGTCTGGTTTGGAATGGGACCTCAAAGCTCCCCTTGCCTGGGGATGATTTGGGAAACCTCACCTGCAGGAGGTGCCCTCACCTGAGGCAAAGGAGCTTTTCCCCTCCCTTTGGAGGTGGGGGTGAGGATGGCAGCGTCCCCTTGGGATCCTTGGAAGGTTGGGAATTCCAAATGTTGCCTGAGAGCTGCTCATTGCTGCAGGGGAACTCAGCTCATGTCCCCATCCCTTTGTCCCATGTCCTTCTCCAGCTGGGGTGGGGTGATGTGCTGCTCTCCATTAATTAACGGCTCTCCATTAATTAAAACCCTGGCTCAGGAGGAGATTTCAGCTCGCTGTTACCCCAGGGTTGGTGCTGGAAGTGCCAGCAGCACTTTGGGGACGTGGTTGCCCCGTGGCTGGGAGGGCTGGGGCTGTGGTGGCACCTTGGTGACACCCTGGGGTGATGTCCCACGGCTGGGGCCAGCTCAGCCTGCCTCGGAGTGCTGTTCGTGCAGGGAGGAGCTAAACTGAGGTGATTGAAATCCTAAATCCCTGTCTGAGGTGGGCACAGAGCCTTGCTGGGTAGATGGGAAGGGAAGGGAAGGGAAGGGAAGGGAAGGGAAGGGAAGGGAAGGGAAGGGAAGGGAAGGGAAGGGAAGGGA
>JAWMRF010000109.1:4502126-4519835 GCA_035221435.1 Sphenopsis melanotis | reverse complement strand
GAAGAAGAAGAAAGGCTGGACATGCCCAAGTTCCTCCATCTTGTCCCCATAACCCCCATACCAAAAATCCTAAAATCGACCTTTTCACCCTGTGATAATTTTATTATTACACCATTCAAACTTCTGTGACTTTCAGGTCCTCGTACAAAGCTGGTAACTTACTCCAGGGGTCAAAATCAAATCCCCAGGTGTTCTGGGCTGTGTGCCAGGGTCTCCGAGACCCCTGGCAACTCTGGACACCCGGAGGGATGCACTGAGTTCCGACACCAGAGGGGACAGCAAATGTCCAGGGATTTCCTTTCCAGTCCCACCAGAAATCTCCATCCCCTCAGCTCCTTCTCTTCCCAAACAAGTGCCACACCGTTGTTCCCTTGCCTAACCCCACCTCTTCCTCCTGCATTCCCCATTTCCATTTTCCCTTCTTTTTCCCTCCTTCTGCTTCTCTTCCCTGGCCAAGCCCAAGCTCCTGCTGGGATTTTGGAGCCCAGCCACTGCCCAGCTCTCACCGTGTGTGGGCAACCCCAAACAAACAGTGTGCAAATAAAATCCCCCCACCCTGTCTCGCACACATTTTCCCCATTACCTCCCCTAATACTGTCTTGAGTTCAATGTTGCTTTTTGTCTCTCCCAAACCCCTCCTCCTCCTCCTCCTCCTCCCTGCAATTTATTCCAGCTGTGCAAACCTGGCTGCTGTGCCCGCTGCCCCATGGGCGGGGTGGGTGAGTGGCAGCAAGAGAAGCCCCTCAGAGCCCTGTGGATAATGGATCCCACATGTAAAGCTAAATATCGACCTTTTTTTTCTTTTTTTAATCACGGAATTTTAATTTTTTTAAAATTTTTTGCAGGATCTGTGGTGTGCAGGGATTCAACTGCCATGGGATTCAGCTGTCCCATCCCCACGCTCAAAGCCACCACCTCATTTTCCTCGTCAGGAAAACCTGGGATTCACCTCCACGAGCTGGGAAAGGCTTTTTTTAATCACAGAATTTAAATTTTTTTAAATTTTTTGCAGGATCTGTGGTGTGCAGGCATTCAACTGCCATGGGATTCAACTGTCCCATCCCCACGCTCAAAGCCACCACCTCATTTTCCTCGTCAGGAAAACCTCCATGAGCTGGGAAAGGCACCCAGGAGCTGTCACATCCCAGCTGGATGCACTAAACAGCTCAGATCCAACATTTTTGCATCCCTGGACGGCTGCTGGAGACAAACCCAGAGTAAACCCCGTGCATTATTCCCATCCCACAGCGCTGCATTATCCACAACCCATCCTTGTGCCGAGCATAAAGAGCTCAGAGCACCAAATCCTCCCATCTCGCTGTTGTTTTATTTCCTTTTTTTTTTTTTTTTTTTAATAAATACACATCCAGTTTTCTGCCAGAGCCAGCAGAGTTTGGGGCCAGCTCCGTGTGTCTGTCACCCAGAGTGACACCCAGGGGACAGGAGAGCCCCAGCCCTGGGGATGGAGGGGGAAGAGCCTCACTAAACCCTTAAAGACCACTTGATTTAGCAGGAGGCTTTAGCTAAGCACTGGCTCCTGCTGGGCTATTTTTCCTGGTTTCCCTGTGGTCTCAAAGAGAGGAATTCCCATCAGGAATTCCTGCCAGAGCTCGGGGAAGTGGGGAGAGAGGTGGGCTGGTGGCTTTCGGGAGGGTTTGAGGCACAAGTGGGACATTCTCGTTGTCCCTTTGTGCCCTTTGCCATCCTCAGTGTGGCCTCGGGTCTCCCTGGAGGTCACATCTGTCTGACCATGTAGTCTGGACTGGTTTTAGGCTGATGAGGGTTTCTAGATCTCACTTTTCCCATTTTTCCCACTTTTTCCACCCCAGGCAGCTTCTCCTTGCCCAGCCCCTGCCACCACCCACACCTGGCAGCAGAAAAAACCTGGAGGAGGCCACGTCCTCCTGGTGACACCAGTCCAGCCTGGAGATCCAGAGAAATAAACTCAGTGAGGGTCCCCATCCAAAATTAACATCCACTGGCTCTTCCACCTCCTGGAAAATCCAAACCCACCAAGTGCAGGCAGCATTTTGTGACATCCACACATCTTTGTCACCCCCAGAACAGAGCTGAGCTCTGCCCAAAAAACAAATCTGGCTCATCAGTCAGCACACACCCCCCAATCTTCTCCCCTGTCTGTCACCTTCTATCAGGGCTACAAATTAAAAAACAACAAACCAGAATTGGAGAAGCAGAGTATGGGTGAGCTCCATCCCACCACGAGGAGCTGATGAACCTCTGCATTTAAATCCTGATTTTAGGAGAGCAGGAGGTTGTAAAACGAATAAATGGGAGCTGCTGTCCTGTCCCTGAGGCAGAGCAGAGGACTGGGACTGCTGCATTCCCTAAAAGAGAGATCCTGGCTCCTCCAGAGGGAACATCTGCTCCATAAATGTTGTCTCCCACTTGATGGAATCCGCTGGGAAAGGTGTGGATTTGTTCCAGATGGGGAGCCCTGCTCTGAACTGAACCCAAAATCTGAGCTCTGGGCCCTGCAGGAGGCAAAGCCAAAAATCAGAGTGCAAGGGGAAGGGGCAGGGATGAAGTGCCAGCTCCTGCTCCCTCCCTGCCTCCTGTGTCCCTCCCTGCTCTCCTCCCCCTGATCCCTCTCCCTGCTCGGGATGGGGGTGCTGAGATCCCCTCGTGGGACACTCCTGGCCCTTCCAAAGGGTAAAACATTGAACAGGAGGATGGAAATGCCCCTGCCCTGAGAAGAGCTGGTGCTAAACCCCAGAGTTTGGGAGATGGGGAACAGGGACAGGACACTGGGATGGAGCAGGGCAGGAGCTGCCTGGTAATTCCTGGGCTGTGTCCTTGTGGGACACAAAGGTGGGGAGAAGAAAGGGGAGGAAAGGGCCTGGATTTCCCCCAGATGTGTGGCGGGCCCAGATGATTGATGGCATCTGTCTCTCGCTTTATTAAACTTGTGCAGCCCCGTTCAGCCAGGGATTTGCAAGAGGCTTAATGAGCATTAGGGAGGAATCTCCTGGCAGGACAGGCAGATTTCAGGGGGTTTGCTGAGCCACTGGCAGGAAATGTCCTGCAGGACAGGGCCAGGGACCCCCCGAGCTCGGGGCTGTGCCCGCAAGGTGCGGTGCTGGTGTCACCTCACCCTGGGGACATCGGGGGTGGCAGCAGGGCAGGGCTGGTGCTGGGTGAGCAGAACACACCCTTGTGCACTGCCAGGCTGGAGTTTTGGCAGGAATGGGTGTCAGCATGTGCTGCCTGCAGCCTGTGCCAGGCTCAGAGCTCTGATGGGAACATCCTGAGTGACAGATCACCAGCGTGCTCGGGGACAAGTGTGACAGTCCCTTTCTGTGGGGACCAAAGGGTTTTTGAGAGACAACCCAGAGCCCTGGGTCTGTCCTGGCCTCTGCCAGCCCTCTCCTGTGCAGCCTTTTCTTCCCCTTGTCCTCTTGGATAAGGAATTTCAGGATGCCAAGGCCCGTGTCAGACACCTGCTATTCCTACAAAGTGTGGCAAGTATAATCCTAAATATTTAATAATTTAAATAATATTTATATAAACACAAATTATTTATTTAAACACAAACATTTATAATAATGTAAAAATAATTTCAATAAAATAAAAACAATCCCAAATATATCTGATATTTATGCACGTCTGTGGGCAGACTGGGGCAGGCTGACAAGCTTTTCACCCAAATATTTCCAAATTCTGATGAAACTGAAAAGTTTCTGAGGGTGCCTTCTCTCCCTGTGAGCCCTCACCCAGAAAAACAGGATATTCCCAATGGGCTGTGCTTGGAAAGGGCCAGGTGAAGGGAAAGGCAGGGAAAGGTTCCCTTTCCTCTGCCCAGGGCGCTGGGAACACGCAGTGCCTCGCTCCTCCCAGCCCTGCAGGTCACATTCCCATCCTCCAGAGCCTTCCCTGCATCACTTCAAAGCCTTTTTGTGATGGAAGACACCCCTGGATGAGCCACAGGAAGCAGTCTGCCTTTCCCTCTGCCAATCTCTCCTCTAATCCCTCACCTACGTCACTCCCAGCTCCATCCACACCCTGGGCACGTCACCATCACAAGTCCCTGCACAAACTCCGGCCTCTGACGCACGAGCAGCACTTTCAGATGGGAGCACTTGGCTTTCTTCGCATCCAAATCCCGATTTTTCACTTCGTAGGGTTTGGGGTTGTTTTTTTTGAACCCTCTGCCACGCCAGCTCGAGGCTTTGGTTTGCGCTTTAAAAGCGAGGCTGTTAAAGGTGCTGCCGCCACAGGGCTCGGGCTAAAGGGTTCTCTGACAGCTTTAAAATGATAAAGAAAGGGGATTTGGGGGGAAAGTGGATCCCTGTGAATCCTGGCTGTGCCCAGGGAGGTGATTCCCTCCAAACCCTGCAATTCCAGCCCAACTCCACTCAGAACGTGCCCTCTGGCCTCCCATCCCTGCTTCCTCCTGCAGCCTCACTCTCCCTCCTTCCCCCGAGCCTCCCCTCCTCTCCTGCCTCCTCCTCCGCTTGTTTTTCTTATTTTAATTTTTTCCCCCCCTTTTTTTTTTTTTTTTGGCCGGGATTTTTTTTTTTTTTTCTTTTTTTTTCGGTGCCTCTCTTTGTCAGAATTAGTCAGGGCTGAACTGCCTGCGCTCCCCAAGGAGACCCCGTTTCACCCTGCCTAAAGTTCACCGCCTTGTCAAACCGAGCTAATCTCCTGCCGGGGAAGGAAAAAGGCTCATTTCAAACTGCTGCACACTCGGGGAGAGCCTGGGGGGAGGGAGGAGGTCTTCCTGGCTCCAGCCTGAAAAGACCCCGGACAATAATACCCCTTTTGTTCTAGGACAGTGGGAGGGGGCTCGGCGGTAGGAATGAAAGATGGGGGATATTAAAGGAGCAGGTGAAAGACATGAGTCTTCAACAGGCCCAGATAAGAGCCGACCCCCTTCTAATCTGGCTGGGAGCTTATTATCTCCCTGCCACAGTCATTACCATTAATATTAAATATGAAAAAAAAAAAAGAAAACTGCACACCAGACAACAACCCCAAAGAGGCGGCTTTGAGGCAGTGGTGGTGGAGGGACAGCCAGAGCTCTGGCCAGGCCCAGGAGGGGAGGCCTGGGATCCTCAGGGATGCTCCAGCCTGCTCTGCCTCTGAGTGTCCCTTTGGGCCACAGCGTTTGATGCCAAAAGTGGCTGAGCCAGAGGCTCTTTTGAGTAAAAAACAACGAAATTGAGGGTTCTGGGCAAGTGTAGAGTCTATAGAGCCCAGCCCAGTGAGGGAAGGGAAAAAGCTGGCCCAGGGAAGCTCTCACTCCCTGTCCCCTGTGTGTCACCAAGGGCTGCCCAGTCCCTGCTGTGTCACCTCCTGTCCATGGCAAGGTGGCCCCAAGCCCACCGTGCATCACCTGGGCTCAGTCTCTGAGTGTCCCCAGCTCTGTCCCTGCCACAGGTGGCTCTGGGGAGAGCCCTTTGGTGGCTCTTTGTCCCCTGTGTGTGTCTGTGAAGGTTTCCTTTGTTCCAGGAGCTCTCGGGGCGGGGATGCTCGGAGCTGTTTGCTCAGCGCTCGCCCCAGCAGCCCCTCGGCCTCGGTAAATACCAGCGAGCCCCGCTGCCTGCAGCAGTCCTGGCTGAGCAGCAGAGGCACAAATTCCCTTCCCAGCACCCAGAGAGAAGCTTCCAGCTCAGCACAGCGCTTGGCTCTGCTGGACTTCCACAGAACCCGGTTTCTGATGTGTTTTGTCCGTGCAGGAAAAGGGGTGGATTTGGGATTTGGGGGTTCCCTTGTGCACCAGCCCATGGAGTGATGATCCCAAACTTCCTCAGGGACTGAGCTGCTCAGGCAGTGCCAAATTCCCTCCCCAAAACCCTCAAGGGCTCAGCCCCACTTCCAGAGGGGGCTCTTTGTGGCTGTGCTGGCAGGGCCGGGATGTTTGATGTCCCTCTGACCTCTCTGGCCACCTCCCACCCTCCCTGGCAGGGATGGGGATGGGGATGGGGATGGACAGCAGCTCCTGCCAGATGTGTGGGGGTTTCCCTGCTGGAAGCTTCGAGGGGACCCCCAGGGAAGGGAAGCTGAGGTTGGGCAGCAGCGCTGGGCTCTTGGGGCTTTATCAACCACGATGGGGCAGGAGGGACTGAGGGGAAAAGGAGGGAAAAGGCTCCAGCTCTGGGCTTCCCTCATCCTTCCCGTGCTTTTTTTCCAGAGTTTACCCCCCTAGGAGAGGGATTGATGGATTATTTGGGGAGGGAGTTGTGGGGCACAGCCCCCTGAAGGAGCAGTGTGAGGGCGTAAAAGGATTGGGGTCAAGTTCCCCTCTGGAGAAACCCAGGAAGGTGGGAATGGGAATGGGAACAGGGATTGGAATGGGAATGGGATGAGAATGGGATGGGGATGGGGATGGAAATGGGATGGGATGGGAATGGAAATGGGGAATGGGAACAGGAATGGGAATGGAAATAGGGATGAGGACGGGAATGGGAATGGGAATGGGAACAGGAACAGGAACGGGAACAGGAACGGGAACAGGAACGGGAATGGGAATGGAGGAATCACCCATCCTTGCAACTTCCCCCTCCCGTTTTTCCAAGCTCCATCCATTCTTTTTTCTGCTCAACCAGCCTGGATTAGATTAGATAAGATTAGATAAACAGCACCTTATCTAACCTGGGATGGATGAGTGTGCCAGACAAGGAATGTGGCACTCCAGGAGAAACCAGGAATCCTTTGGGCATCTCCCACCTCAAAGGTCTTTTTTTCCTCTGCTGATCTCAAAGCCCTCAGCTAATTATTTAATTAATTCTCTTTTAAAAACCAGTTTTAGGTCTTGAGACAAGGCTTTCACACACACACACACACACAAGAAACCACATCAAGTGCAGGGAACCAGACAGCCCCAAAAATAACCCCAATTCCCAGGGCTGCTTCCACGTCCAGGCAGTTCCGGAGATGTTGCTTATTCTGGTCTTAACAAATATTAATTAAACCTCTGAGGAGGGATGTTTGTTGTCTCTTTTGCTCTTGACACAACAAAAATAAGCTGAAGAAGTTCCAAGAGCAGCAGAGAATCGTGTTTGCTCAATATGGGCGAATTCCCTGCTCCAGCTGGGTTTTCTGGGAGGTTTTCCCCTCCTCTCCTATCACAGCAGTGGAAATTTCAACAGAAAAATGAGGTTTTGCACCTTAATTTTAAATAAAATCAGGTTGGGACAACCCACCTTTCTCATGAGAGGCCCAAATTCCTCAATTTTTTGGGTGAAACGGCTCCAGAGGCCAAAATTTTGCAGTTTGGGCTGATGGATCCATGGGAATGCTCGAGATCCTGGAGCTCCTGGGGGATGGGATGAACTGTGGTTGTGGCTGTGGTTGGGGTTATCATCACCAGCCCCCAAACAGGGCTGGTGGGAAGGAAGAGCCTCGCCCAAGGACAGGGAAATCTGTGAAAAATTCACTGTGGGAATTCCAGGAGAACACATTTGCACCGCAATAAGGGAGGAAATGGGGGTTTCTCTGCTGGAAATGGGAGTTTTTCTCCAGGGAAAAAAATGAGGAATCAGCCCCAGGGATCCTCCAAAATGTGCGGATCCTCCCTGGATTTCCCATTTTTTGGAAGCGAAGGGCATCCCCAGCCCTGATGTAGTTTGGTTTTCCATGGAAAACTGAGTTATTGCTGGAGAAAAAGGCACAGGGATGTGTGGGGAGGAAGGGAAGGGATGTAAATCCCACCAGCACTGGATCTCTTCTCGATTTGGGGCAGGTTGGGTGAAAATTGGGAAAGAATTCAGGGGGTTCCCCGTGTGGTTGTGGGCACCCAGGGGTGCTGGGCCAAATTTTCCAAAAGGAAAATGAAAAAAGAAAAAAAATGGGGGTGGAAATCCAGAGGGGGGGGGGGGGGGAAGTGAAATTAAATAAAAGAACAGGATTAAAACAAAACAAAAATAAAATAAATAAAGGAGAAGAAACTTTCCTAAAACAGTGCAAAAGGAGAAGGAGTTTCACAAAGTGACACTTAATTCCAAGCTTTTCCTTTGCCTTTTCCACCTCGGAAGCATGAAAGCAGCTAAATTAGCAAAACAGAAGTAAACTGTTGACTGCTTCATTGCAGGATTAAGTGTGATAAATGGAGGTTTTGTTCAGCCTCTGTCCAGATGTTGTGTCTACGCTGGGTGTTTTTTCTTCCTTTTTTTTCCTTCTTCTCCTCCTTTTTTTTTAATTTTTTTTTTTTTTACATTCTTGGCCCCAATCCCATATATATTTTGGATACTGCAGGGAGTATATAATATCATTGGAAAATGATGTGGTCTGGTAACCTTTTAAATAACATTTCCTCCCTCCTCTCTTTTCTAATAGTTTGTTTTTCTTTCCATGTTTGCCTTTTATTGGGGGGAAATTTTGCTTGGAAATTAATGAGGCCAAGGTTTGAAAACAAACCAAACAAACAACCGCCCCAAAAGGCAAGAAACACCCCAAACCTCACTATTTCCCCTCTCCATTTAGGCAGGGAAAAAAGAGTTAAGGGACTTGTAAGGGCACAGGCCAAGGATGTGTTTGGGACTTTTTTTTTCTCTGTCTAGAAAACCTTCCTGATTATTTTTTAACATTCCCAGTGCACTCAGCCCAGGAGCCAGGCTGGGCTTGAGGCAGCACTTTCAGTTCCTTGCTCTGTTTGTATTATTGGAGC
The DNA here is from genome assembly GCA_035221435.1 of Sphenopsis melanotis. NCBI lineage: Eukaryota > Metazoa > Chordata > Aves > Passeriformes > Thraupidae > Sphenopsis > Sphenopsis melanotis. Next base: position 4,511,209 of record JAWMRF010000109.1, on the reverse strand, counting down.
CCCAGACCCCAAAAGCACAATTTTTTTGGCCTTGTTTTCCATGGATCAGAAGTACCTGTCGCTCCTGGAAGTGCTGGACTTACTTTTCCTGAATTTTTCCAGCATCCAGACCCCCAGTTTTGGTGGTTTTGGGGGTTTTGGGGGTGACAGTGGCAAGGACAGATCCCAGGTGAGGTGTCCAACCCCGTCCCCACAGCCAGGCAACATTCCCTGGGATTTTATGATTTTATCACCCCCTCCAAAAATAGAAAAACTTTTTTTTTTTAACATCCCAAATGTTTTGGAAATGGCCAGGGGCTGCCAGCAGCGGGTTCAGTGCTCCAGCTCTGTGCTTCCCTCATCCTTCCCGTGCTCCCTGTGGGCTTTTTTTTTTCCAGAGTCTACCTTAAAATCCCATCCTGCTGCTGGCTGAGCCTCCCTTGGCTCGGGAGCCTCCGGGAGAGGAGCCCAGCCCAGGCTAAAATTGCTCTGTTGAGTCACCAAGAGCCGGCAGAGCCAGGGCAGGCACCCCTGGCAGGGCAGGGACTGCAGAATTTGGGGTCTCACCCCCCTGCAGGGTGGGGAGAGGAGAATTTGGGGTCTGACCCACCAGTAGGGTTTGGAGTCTGACCCGCTGGTTGGGTGAGGAAAGGAGAATTTGGGGTCTCATCCCATGGCAGAGTGAGGAAGGGAGAATCTGGGGTCTGACCCACCAGTAGGGTGGGGAGAGGAGATTTTGGGTTCTCACCCACAGCTGGGTGAGGAAAGGAATATTTGGGGTCTGACCCCACAGCTGGGTGAGGAAGGGAGAATTTGGGGTCTCACCCCACAGTTGGGGGAGGAAAGGATGGGGAATATCCTTATGGAAATGCCATGGGATTGCTCAGCATGGATAGGGAATATCCTTGGGGAAATGCCATGGGAATGGCCAGCATGGATGGGGAATGTCGCTATGGGAATGCCAGGGGAATGGCCAGCATGGAAAGGAAATATCCCTGTGGAAATGCCAGGGGAATGGCCAGCATGGAAAGGAAATATCCCTGTGGAAATGCCAGGGGAATGGCCAGCATGGATGGGGAATATCCCTGTGGAAATGCCATGGGAATGGCCAGCATGGAAACCCCCCATGGATGCTGCCCCTGGTTGAGGAGCAGTGCCCCCATTACCACCAGGCTGTCCTGGCATTGCTCACCCCAGGCTGCAAATCCCCACCCTGGCACACCCCTGTGCCCTGAGCGCTCTGTTTTTTCCATGGGGACACAAAACAAACCCCCAAACAAATCCAGAAGAAATCCAGGTGAGAATTCCAGCAGATAAAGCCGCGGCCGCTCCCGGCCGTAAACACCTCGGAAAGCCGCTCGCAATTTTTCTCCCCACCATCACCTCCCTGCCTCCCCTCCTCTCCCTCTCCTTCCTCCCCCCCCTATCTCTCTCTCTGTTAAGGTAGCAGCGTGGGAGCTCTGCCAAAACGCTGCGGTCCCGTGGGGAAGCTTTGCTCTCACTGAAAGAGCCCCTGCGCCTGCCAGCCCAATTAAAACAACGTGCAAGGAAAGCAGCATCTGGAATTGCGCTGCTCTCACAGCCAAGTCACAATTGTTTAGTCTGAAAGTCGGTTCAGGGAGAGCGGGGCTGGCGGGAGAGCAGTGGCCCCCACATCTGGATTTGCGGCTAGACAGCCTCTTTGGCTGCAGGCCTGTGTGCATGTGCATTTTTAACTTTAGGATATGCTGACAAGTTAAGAAGTCAGAAAGTCAGTCACAGTAACAGCCTCCGCGGCCCCTTCCTCCCTCCGCCCCTTTCTAACACACACACGCAGTTGACTAAATACAATTTTCTGACATCCTTTCATCTGGAGAGAGTTTCTTCCCGTTCCAGCCTGCAGCCCGGGTCCCCGATGAGTTATTTGAGCTGAGCCAACACATGTGAACAAAAAGGCTTCTCTTCGCTCCGTGCTCGGGGGCCCGGCGGCTCTGCCCCCGTTCACCACCCCTGGGGACAGGGGACAGGGGACAGCCTGCCCCTCACGGCAACCCTGGGGGTGTCAGAGTGGCTCCAGCCCAAAGGGGAGGGTGGGGGCAGCCAAAAAAATGAGCTGCTGAGCCCCCCCCGGCGCTGCGCCCTGCTTGGGTCAAAGATTTTGCTTGGATTTCATTTTTTCTTCCGAGCCGTGGCTAGGCTGAGGTGTTGAGGTGTTGGTCATTCATTCAGAGGGTTGGTCATTCATTTCTTAGGCAAAATCTACCCCTAAAAATGACAGAGAGGGCTGGTCTGAGCTTTTGTAGGCGCAGCTCATGGTCGCACTGCCATGCCCAGCTTGAGTTGGTTCACTCGGTGCCCAAAAATCCCCCACTGTGGTTTTTGCTGTGCCAGGGGAAAGAGCACCCAGGAGGATGCCCAGGTGCCACCACAGCAGCCACATGCACCAGCTGAGCCCTGCTGACCAAAGCACTGCCAGGAGAGCATCGGGGTGGGTGCAAATCCCATCCTCCTGCAGGACCCAGCCAGCAGAGAGAGCTTCAGAAAAAGCCCTTTTGTCATGAACACCTTCCCTCTGAGCTGCCAGGAACTCCTGGGAGCCCGAGGTGTGCCTGGCTCCTGCTTTGTGCCTCCTGATGTGGTCATTGGCACTGTGGTCAAAGCACTGAAATGGGATAAAGCCAGGGACAGTTTCAGGCTGGTGCCACCCAGACCCGCTCTGGGCTCGGCTCTCAGACCCAGGGGACCCTCACAGAGACTGGCCATGAGCTCTCAAAGTGGCCACTGATTTGGGGCAGGGTTTGGCACAGAGATCCCAAGCACCCCACGCTCGTGGATCCCATGGTGAAACACCAACCACCCCATTAAAACAAACACCATAAATCCGAGCTCTGAAAAGCCTGGGGGCAACACTCCAAGCTTTTCCCTCTGAGAAAGCAACATTTTGCTTTTTTTCCTTTGGTTTACACCTGGAACTGAGCTTATCCTGCCCCTCACCTCAATGTCAGACCTTTGCTCAGCCCAGATCCCAGAGTGGGGCTGCTCCCTGTGCTGGGGGGGATTCCTGGGGATGCCCAGAGCCCCCGGGATGGATTTGGGATGTTGTGCCCCGGTGGGATGGGCTGCTCTGGTTCCAGCTACCTCTCCAGGTGTCCCTGCTCCTGCCCCCTGTGTGCAGGGCCGTCGCCACCAAACTGGTTTAGCAGCTCTGAGCTCTGTTGTTTCGAAAGGCTCCCAAATACGTGTTGCTCTCAGAGTTCTCCTGGATAAATAAATACCGGCATTTCTGCCCCGACCTTTGCTCTCCGGCCGGGTTTCTCCTAAATGCAGAGCACACAAAACCCCAGAGAAGCCTGAACAGCCCCGTTTCCACGTGCTGACACATCTGAGAACTCTCTTCCTCATCCTCCCCATCCTCCTCCTCACAACCCAAGAGCTTGGGCTCACCAGAGACCCAGAAGCTTCTGAGCTTCTCCCGCCCGGAGCGTGGAGGGGCCGGGGAGGGGATGGAAAAGCTGTGCCATCAATGCCAGCATTCACAAATCCCATGTGGGGCCTCCAGCTCCTTCCAAACCACTGGAAAGCCAGGCCAGGATGCTGCAGTGGCTCTCCAGGATGAATCTGTTGGGGTTTTCCTTTATGGCCTCTCACTTTGCAGGGCAGCAAGGTCACATCTCCCAGGGTGGCAGGGGTGGCTTTTGCAATTGTGTCACGAGTCTCGTGGTGGTTGCTGTTTACTCTGAAACCTGTCCCGTGGCTTTGTTCCTGCTAAAACCCTGGGAGATCAGGCAGCCAGGGAGCCCCAGAGGAGAAAAAATATTCACATGGCAGTAAAAGGAAACAAAACCTTCAGCAGCCCAGGCCTGATTGCAAACTCCTCCTGCAGAGCCCCATGCAGTGCTTGCTGATTTTTGGGGATGCAAGAGCAGCCCCTCGTCCTCTGGCTGGGTGGGGGACAACAAGGGGATTGGAATTGGAAGTCAGAGCTCGAGGGGATCGGATTTGGAAGTCAGAACTCAGCATCCTGTGGTGCTGTTGGAAGCAGGGCCCTGCCATCGGCAGCTCCCTGATTGAGGGCTGGGTAAACTCGCCTTGTTTACCGACGTGGGTGTCACGGTGACAACAAACAGGTCCCTGCCTGAGTGTGTCATCAGCCGGGGAGGACAGTAAACAAGGAATGACACGTAATGCTGCAGAGCTGCTGGCGGCAGGGAGCAGATTCCTGCTTGGCACGGCACGGGAGCACCTCAAGGGCTCAGTCACTGCCTGGGAAAACACTGCACAAGTGGCATAAACCGCTTGGAAAAAGGGATATTTTACCCTGTCTTAAATTCAGGGTGTTTGGGGCAGGGACTGTCTTTATTCCAAGTTTTCCTGGTAATTGTGGCAGGGCTGCCAAGAGAGAGCGGTGTGGGCACAGCCTGGGATGGGGCAAAGAGCCCTGGGCTGAGCCAGGGGTGATTTCCAAGCACTGAGGGCAAATGTTCTCCCCACTGCATGGCTCAGCTCCTCCACAAGCTCTTTCAGTCTGTTCTCCCATTTTTCCAGCTGATATTGGAGTCAGAAACAGCTTCCCCAAAGTGGGATCATCTTGCACTTAAATTCCTCCCAAAATGTCCCTGAGCTCATCATTTTCCTCTGCCTCAGGCTCCCAACCCATGAATGGGGCTGAAAATGCAACAAGACAGGAAAAAGTGCCTGGGATGTGTGTCCTCATCTTCATCTCACCCTCATTTCATCCTCATCTTCATCTCATCCTCATCCTCATCCTCATCTCATCCTCATTCTCATCCTTGTCTCATCTTCATCCTCATCCTCATCTCATCCTTATCCTCGTCTCATCCTCATCCTCAGCCTCATCTCATCTTCATCTCATCCTCATCTCATCCTCACCCTCATCCTGGCTGCTCTGGCAGCAGCTCCAATGTCCCTCAGTTTTTTTCCCCAGTGTTTTGTGGCACCTGCTCAGTGACCCAGCTGGAGTGACAGTGACACGTCCATGGAATGCTGAGCTGGCTGTCAGGCAGGGCTGAGAAAAAAATCAGGTGGCCCCACAGGGTCGCTGGGATGAAAAATGTCACGGGAATAATGTCTGTGGTGGGACAGCAACTCGGAATACTGGAGCCACGGATGTGCTGAGTGTGGAGTTTCAGGAAGGATTTCTCCATGGAAAGGGTGCTCAGGCTTTGGAAGAGGAAGGTTTGGAGTTGCCATCCCTGGAGGTGTCCAAGGAATGCTCTGGGTGGGGATCAGGCACAGCTTGGACCCAGTGATCCTGGAGAGCTTCTCCAGCCTCAGTGATCCCAGGATTCTGTGACCCTGCCAAGGACAAAACTTCTCCTCCTCCTCCTCCCCTCCTCCCTGCCCGCTCCCCTCCACCCGTGCCACACGCACACCCCGACTTTGGGGAGTTTATTTTATATTTTCCCTCGTAAAGATTTGTGTCCGTGCTGCTCTCCTATCAAAGCCAGCAGTGGCCCCTCGGATAAACATGCGGTCAGAAGACAGAAAACTCCAGGCTCAAACACCGTTCCTTTCACCCAGAGCAGCATAAACTGAGAGGCTTTTAAGAAGGGCGAATGGTTTTCAGTAAATCTCTCATATCAGCAGAAACCTTTGAAAGAGTTTGTTTAAAGGCTGTGGAGATAAACAGCCCGGCCAAGTGTTTGTTTAAGATGTATGTACTCTGTGTCGACTGGTAGGCTGGTATTTATATCCAGGGAGGGGGGAAAGGAGGGCTGGGAGCTTTTTTTGACCCTTTGCTGGCTCTGCCTGCGTGGGCTGGGGTGGTTTTGGAGGGGTTCGGGTGTCACAGGGTCCCTGGGTCACCGCTGGGGACAAAACCAGCGGGGCTGTGGGGTGGGTTGGGGAGCAGCGGTGTTTCCCTGCAGGGGAGGTGGGATGGCCGTGCCAGGCACTAAACGGGGGATGAAAGGGAGATAAATGGGAGATAAATGGCTCTGAGGGATCCTCGGGCAGGCTGTGCTGGGACCAGCCCTGCAGGGAATGGGATGAAGGAGGGAGGAACATCTGGGGAAGCTCAGCCCAGGGTGCCCTTGGCCGTGCAGCAGCCTGGGGGTACCTGGGCACCAGAGGCAGCACCTGAGCCCCACAGCCCCGAGGCTCTGAGCCCTGAAATCCTGTGTACCTGATCCCAGTGCCCCTGATCCCAATGTCCCTGATCCCAATGTACCTGATCCCAATGTACCAGATCCCAATGTCCCTGATCCCCAAAACCCAACGTATCTGATCCCAGTGTCCCTGATCCCAATGTCCCTGATCCCAATGTACCTGATCCCAATGTCCCTGAGCTCCAAAACCCAATGTACCTGATCCCAGTGTCCCTGAGCCCCACAATTCTGAGCCCCACATTCCTGTGCTCCTGAGCCCCAAATCCTGTGTCCCTGATCCCAATGTCCCTGAGTCCCACAATTCTGAGCCCCAAAATCCAATGTACCTGATTCCAATGTCCCTGAGACCCAAAACCCAGTGTCCCTGATCCCAGCTGATCCCAATGTCCCTGAGCTCCACATCCCTGAGCCCCAAAACCTGAGTTCCTGAGACCCCAAATCCTGTGTCACTGATCCCAATGTACCTGATCCCAGTGTCCCCGAGCCCCACAATTTGAGCCTCAAAACCCAGTGTCCCTGATCCCAGTGTCCCTGATCCCAGTGGATCCCAGTACCCTGAGATCCACACTTCTGAGTCCCATGTTCCTGAGTTCCTGAGCCCCCAAATCCTGTGTCCCTGATCCCAATGTCCCCAAGCCCCACATTCCTGAGCCCAGGAAGGAAGGAAGGAAGGAAGGAAGGAAGGAGCAGGCCCTTTGTTGAGCTGCAATCTCCCTGTCAGAGCCAGCAGCAGGTCAGTGTTGTGACTGACTGCCTGAGGATCGCTCCCTCAAGGCTAATTACACTAAATTCCCTTTTGAAGGACAGCTTTCCCTGGATATGATACAAGGAACCCACTTTTTTCCCATTCACTTAAATTCATGAATTCAGCTGGGCTGTCACCGAGCGTGGAGCAGTCGGGGACTCGCAGCACTTCCAGCTCTGTGGTGAAACCCAGTGATGTGGGATGGGACAGAGCCCCCACCGTGGAGCAGTTGGGATCCACGGAGCTCCTGATGGATGAGGAGGATGCAAAAGTGCCACACGTGGAGCTGGGATTTCTCCTTTCCCTTCCTTCCACCTGGGTGGCACCACCAGAGCTTCATCCCTTCCTTCCTGACATCCTGGATGCTCCCGTGGGCTCACCCCCAGTGTCCAGGAGTCACCCATCAACAACAAACAGTTAAAAGGAAGAAAATAGGCTGGAAATATCAATGCACTTTGGTAACAATAAACCCTGCTTTTAATTTATGCTAATATGTAGGGTTGTGGTGACAGTAAGAACAAAATTACAGAGTGGCTTTCTAGCTGGTAATTATCCCTCCATTTTCGTTGCTCAGGAAGATGGACACACAATTATGCTCTCTTGCTGTATATTAATACGGATTCTTGACATCTTCAGCAGACCTGGAGCTGTCATCGGGCTTTTTGTCTACTTTAATTGAAAATTAATGGTTACTGTGTTACCACGGAAACCGTGGCAATGGACGCCAATAGCGCTCACATATCAAACAGGCACTGGTGGCATTGTCTGTCCGTGGTGACCTTGAAAGTTAAAAGAAAAACTTAAATATAAAAAAAAAAAATAAAATAATAAATGGTGACAGGGGTAGGAAGGAAGGAAAAAAAAAAAACACATGGAAAAGAGAGGGTTGGATGAATTGAGGGGAGGGGAGAAGGGGAAAGAGGGATGGGGAGGAGAACTTGGTGCCTTTGCATCTGCACCAGGAGAAAGAGGGAGCTTTGGGATGAGAGAGGTGGAGTGGTGGAGAGGAGAAGGAGGCTGGAGTGTGGCATCCACCGGGATGTCTCCAGCAGCTCCAGGGATTTTTTTGGGCTCACTCAAGAGGCCGAGTGAGGAAGGGATGCTTGGGATGGAACCAGGGAACAGAGCGAGCAGAGGAGCCCCGGGCAGGGTGGGCAGCACGGGGAGAAAGTTCATGGGCTCTGTGGAGATAAGAGAGGGGGGAAAAGGCCAGGAAGGCAGGGAGATGGGCTGGAGGGGAGAGAGAGCAGCTTTGCTTTGACTGGAAGCGTTGCCTGAAGGCTGCAGAGCCTGGGGATTGAAGCTGCCCCACTCTGGAGAGTGTTTGGGGCCAGGCACCGCCTCTGCCCCACAGAGAAACCCCAAATCCCTTCCCTCTGCAGAGATCTGAGTGTGAGGAGGGGGCTGGGACACAGGGACCCCCTCCAGCTCCTGGTGTGGCTCAGCCCCGAGTCCAGCTGAGGACTCAACCTGCTCTGAACAGGGTGGGACATTTTCTCCCTGGAAAAGCAATTTTAGGTAGGTTTGGCCGTCCCCAGCATCCCACTGGGGCTGCTCCTGTCTCCCCAGCTCTCCCAGGAGAAATGTGGCAGCACCAACACTTTGGGGGCTGCAGCTGAGGGGGGAACACCCAGAGCAGGATTTGGGAAGGGGGATTGGGGATGGCTGGAGTGCAAACACAGAGCAGCCCCATTCTGGGGACAGGGGGAGCAGGGGAAAGCTGTGTCAGGGTGACAAGTGGCCTTGGGGACATGCTGGAAGCAGCCACAGCGACTGAGGTGCTTCCTGCCTGCCACAGCTCCCATTGTCCTGGCTTTTCCCGCTCCCTTCTCACTCTCCTCGAGGTTCCCATGGTCCTGGTTTTATCCAGGCTCTGGAGCTTGGCTGCTCTGCTTTTCCTTGGGCACTAAAACCACCCTGGAGCAAAGGGGTTTGCAGTCTCCACCTTGGAATCCCAGCCCGGCAGGGAGGCAGGGATGTGCTGGCCCAAAAGTGGGAATAGCTTGGTCAGGAAGTGAAACATCAGCGTTTTGGAAACTCCTGGGAAAAGGCAGAGATGTTCAGGGAGGAACCAGGGATGCTCCCACGGGGCAGGGCTGGGTCTGCCCGGGCTCCAGCTGCTCCAGGGACAGCAGGATCCCCACTGCCTCCTCCTGAAAAAGCAAATTTAAAGGGGAAATGGGAAGGGGAAAGGGAAAGGGGGAAAGGGAAAGGGAAAGGGAAAGGGAAAGGGAAAGGGAAAGGGAAAGGGA
>JAWMRF010000109.1:4465137-4487643 GCA_035221435.1 Sphenopsis melanotis | reverse complement strand
GGCGCGGGGGGGGGGGGGGCGGGGGGGGTTGCCGGGGGGGGGAAAGCGGCTGCACCTGCTTTAGAGGAACTATGGTAGGGCGGCCGGCGCCCGCCCCGCGCCGCCGCCGCGCCCGCGCCGCCGCCGCGCCGAGCCGGACCTGAGAGCGCGGCCACGGCCCGGCCGGCCCCGGCTGCCCGCGCCCAGCCCCGCACGGAGCTCCGCGGCACGGAGCCCCCCGGCCCGGCCATGCCGCGCCGCCTCTGAGCTCCGGCCCCGCCGCGCCCGCCCCGTCCAAGTTTGGGGAAGGTGCCGGTGCGGGGAGGGCTGCGCTGGGCTGGCGGGGGAAGCAGCGGCGCGGCTCATGCCCGCCCCGGAGCCCGGCGAGCGGCGCGACCAGGTGGGTGCGAGCGGCGCGGGATCCCATCCCATCCCATCCCGTCCGCGGGTGTCCCCCGGGGTGCGACCCCCCGGCAGGTGCGGGGGGCTCGGGCCGTGTCCCCCCCTTCCGGTGTCCCCTCGCTGCCCCCCGGCGGGCCGTGCCCCGCGCTCGGCCGCGCCGCGCTCGGAAGTTTTGTTACGGCGCCCGGACAAAGGGAGCGGGGCCGGCGCTGGGGGAGCCGGGGCTCGGCGGGGCGCGGGGGGCACCGAGCGTTCCCCGGGTGGGGCGCGGGGGTCCCGGTGCGCTCCGAGCAGCGCGGGGGTCCCGGTGCGTGCGGGCTGCCCGGCTCCGAGCAGCGCGGGGGTCCCGGTGCGTGCGGGCTGCCCAGCTCCGGGCGGGCGCGGGGGTCGCCGCCGCCCCCGAGGCGTTTTGGGCGGCCGGTAACCGGGAAGGGACGGGGTGGGGGGGGGTCGCAGCCCCCTCGGCGAAGGAGGGGTCGGGCCCCGGGAAAGTTGCGCTGCCGCCGGTAGAGCCGCGCTGCCGGTGCCGGATCCGGACCCGCCTCCGCTTCGGGGGTCCCGCACCCCCCGAGGGGACAGCGCTCCGAGGTAGGGGGGGCTCGGCCGCCCCTGCCCTGCAGCCGCCCCAGCGCTCCCTTTGTTGGTGCTTCCCATTTCCTCCCCATCTTTTCCTTTCTCTCCGGCAGTTTTGGTTTAATTCCGGCTGCTGGAGGGGCTCGGGTGGGTTTTTCCCCCCTTTTTTTTCCCCCCTCCTCCATCACATTTTAACTCAGCCTCGACCCGCCGCCGCTCGGGCCCGGGGGGTGTGATTCCCTTCTTGGAGAGAAATCCGTAAGTCTGCCCCAAGTTTTGCAATTCCTGCGAGAAGCAGCAGCCGCCGCCGTCCCCGACAACCTGCAGCCTGCCCGGCCGTCGCTCCCGCAGCGCCCTGGGAAAATCCAACGTCCAAACCTTAACCCAGACCGCAAGGTGAGGGAGAGGAGGACGAGGCACGGCTTCGGATGGAGCTGGAGAATATTCCCGAGAAAGCCCCGCAGGTTTGGATTCCGGAGGGGCTGACGGCAGCCGCCTGCCCCGCGGCTCACCCGCGCCTGGGTTTCACCCGGTTGTAAAGTTTGCGGGGGTTCCGTGCGCCTTTGTTTGGACGGGGAAAGAGGTTGGGGAGGCTTTTCCAAGGATTTTTGGGGGGTCTCTCTAACCAGGACACGATGCCCGGTGCTGCGGGGACGCTGCCGGCAGCGGCTGCTGGTGGTACCGGCAGTGATAACGTGTGTTCGGGAAGAGTTTTTATTACGGAGCATCGTCTTCTGGGAGTTCCGAAATTCCCGGGCAGACAGCGTGTGCTGGCTCACCCGGAACCCTGGATCAGCCTCCGGCAACATCCCCTTCCCACCGCGGTGTCCGCCGTCGTTGCGATGCTCTCCCGGCGCTGGCAAAGTTCAGGGATTTCTATTCTTCCCCGCTCCTCCGTGGGATAAACAAACGCGCCTCTGTCTGCTCTGCCCTCTCCCCCTCTCCGGGAGGAAAGGGCACTTCGGGAAGTGGCCGCCGATGGCTCTGGATGTTTCTTTGGGTGTAGGAAATCTGGTTTGAGTTGGCAGGCGCGTTTGGAGGTGTGGATGGGAGAGAACAAGTGGAGCGTAATTGGGTTTTCTTTTTTCCATTTGGGAGCGATGCTGGTTTCTCTTTCCCCGTTTAAAACGCAAACAAGCCAAGGGCCGTGTGTCTGCCCCTCTCTCCCTCCTGTGCACTTTTTAATACAAATGAAAAATGTGTGGAGGAGAAAGTGGGAATAATTCACCAACCCCACTTTACCGGGAGTCGTGGTTGGGAAGTGCCCGCTCAGAAAACTTGCGCTGAGATTATTATTTTCTTTTTTCTGCTGCTCTTAATGTAGTCCTGGAGGAATTCGTGTCCAAATTCCTGCCTGGGATCACTCCTCAGCTTCAGGCAGCTCTTTCCTCCCCATCACTTGATACCCCAAGATTTTCCTTTTCCCACCCTCCACCCCAACTTCCATCGGATTAAGACCTCACTTCTCCGCGAGCGTCGTAAAGCTGTGGGGCAGACAATAAAATTGTTATTAGGTTCTGTATTAAAAGGTTGGGTTGTTTTTAACCCAAACCAGAAGGAGGATTTACTTTTACAAATTTCTGCTCGTGTGTTAAAAATTTACACGGGGAATAGGTTCCGTGGAGAGCAGGGATTTGATGTTAAATCAACCCAACATGTGTCTCAGGCAGGCAGCGTGACCCGGTCCCGGGTGTCGGCAGGGATGTGTTCCCTTTCATGCCTCCCCATATCTTCGATTAAAACACAGCAAAGTCTCAGGGTTTTCCAGAATCTTAACTCTAAATTAAGGATTTTATTTTTTTTTTTTTTAATTGCCGCCCCACCTTAAAGTCCGTCAAAAATAAATCTAACAAGCTCCAGGAGCGGGTGGGTGGAGGAAATAATCAGGTTTGGAAAAATTACTCTTCTCTCCCCCCTTTTTATTTAATTTTTACTCCTTCAGGTTGTTTAAATAAAACTGGAAAAAGGGAAAATGTGGGGGAGAAGGGGCAGAATTCCCTGTTCCAAACCGGGGAGCTTTGTCAGGGCTGTGGAGCCCTGGGAGGCTCCGGCTTCTCCTGCCCTTTGTGGTGTGGGATTGGGGGCTGTGGAGAAGATCCCGGAGCCCTCTGCTCCCGGGATCTCCCAGAAATAACGCTGGGAACTGCTGCTTTGAGCTGCTCCCTGTTTATTTTCATGTGGAATTTTAATTTATTATTTGCTGGGGGTGTTTTTTTTGTGGATCTCCCCCATCCCAAAGCCCCTTTTTTAACGGGATTCTCGGTGTGGGGATGGGGGTGCGTCCGTTCCCGGACAGATCGAGCATCGCTGGCAGGTAAAATATAAAATCCAAATTGGCACCACCGAGCAGCACAAAGTTGGATTTGATATGGGGGGAAAAAGTGCAGGAGAACAGGATCAGTGTGGAAAATCCCCCTCCCCAACCCCTGCACCCCGGGATGTGTCACCCAGCGGGGTCAGGGAAGGAGGAGGTGAGGGGGGAAAGGCTGAGCAAACGGAGCGAGGTGGAATAAAACGGATTAAAGTTGCTGCTGGGGGAGGTGGGGAAGGGGCTGGAGAAACAGATAATATCCAAAATATCTGTAAAATCCGTGTCCAGCCCCGCTGTCCTGCCTGGAAACCAGGCAGCCGTAGGTTTTACATCCCCTTTGGAAAGGGGAAGAGCAGGGAGCATTCGGAAAACAACAACAACAACAACAAAAAAATCAGTGCGATGTATAAAACCAAGTGACACTAAAATATCTCCTCGGGCCCTCGGCCTTTCTCTCCTAATAACCCGGCAGGAATGCGAGTGCACTCAGTTGTGAAGTTGCTGCCCGGAGAGCCCGGGAGCTTTTCTTTTCCGCCGCTGGCTCGGGGGATGCTTTGAGTCTGCTGATGTTTGTGTCTCGCTGTGGGGCTGGGGAGGGGCCGGGGGGCTCTGCCTTTCAGGGTTTTCTCTCCTTTGATTTTTTTTCTTTTTTTTTCACCCCCCCCCCCTTTCCCCACCATCCTTTTTTTCTCTTTTCTTGTCGGTCCGGCGGGGAGCGGGGCCGGAGGGGGAGAGTTGTGGGGTTGGGATTGCCTTTGTGGCAGCAAGGTGGGGGGCAACGGGAACAGGCTCATTCTTCCCACCGGGGAAAGGCGGGAGGAGAAGCCTGGAGGTCCCTGGGTTTATAACTCATACACATTTATGGCTCCTTGCCTTTCCCCTCTCTGTGGGGTTTGAGAGCATGAAGGATTTGGGGAAATTCTCTTATTTCGGGAAGGGAGGGCTGTGATGGGTTTTTTTCTCCTTCCTCCCTGTGGGTTTGAAGCCCAGCAGAGCGCTGGGATGGGGCTGGCAAGGTGGGTTTGGGGTCTCCAGAGGTTGTTCCCCGTTTCTGGGTGCAGAGGGGGGATCCCACCTCCTCCTCCAGGGCCACCCTGAGTTTTTTGCTCTGCTCCCGAAATGACCCCGCTGCTGCCTCGGCGTCACCTGCCGCTGCTGGAAGTGGGAACTTGAAATTTCCTGTGCCTTCCTCTCTGCTTTGCAGCTCCTGCAGCACGGACAGGGGGATTCTGCAGGGTGGGGAGCTCGCTCCTGCTCCGTGGGCATCTTCCCACAGAGGGATGAGCTCTGGTAACACGAGAGGGAAGGAAAAAGAGAGAAAATAAAACCACTCAGAGCTTGGAATTTCCATGTGTTTGCCTCGGAAAGTGTAAAAATCCTCCGTGAGCCACTCCTGGATGCACCTGATTGAAACTCAGGGGGAGCAGCTGGCTCAGAAATAACCCCAGGGGCTGGGACATGGCCCTACACGGAGCTGGTGACACTTGAGGTGGCCCCAGAGCCCCCTGAGTGGCCATGGGGCTGTGACCAGCAGCACTGGCTCCTGGGCCAGCTCAGGGCAAGGACTTGCACCCATTTTATCTCTTACAAAACCTCCTTGTGCTGCACCTTTTCAAGTCAAACAGAACTTGTAGATCAAGATGGGGCTGGGCACAGCTTGAAAAACTTCCTAATTTTTTTTTTTTTCCTCCCCCACCCCCCCCCCCAAGTGTTTGGGAGATGAAATCCAGCCAAGACGCCGCTTGAGGGTTTGTTTTTGTTTTTTACAAACTTTTCCTAATTTAAACGGCTCCTGGCACGGCTCAGCACGAAATGTGTTGTGGTGATCCAGGCTGCCCGTGACAAAAACGTGCTTGGAAGTGGAATGGCATCAGGAAAAAGGGACAGGGGAGAGGCAGGAGAAGCAGAGGAGGAGGCAAGGAGAGATCCAAAGCCACGATTTATTTTGCAGGGATTGTGCTGGAGCAGGGATGAGCTGCAGGGAAGTCATTAAGGGATTCCTGCGCCACGGGCACGGGGTTGGCACCGGGATGCGCAGGGAAAGGAGCCCGGCGTGAGTCTGGATCCTTTCTCCCGGGGTTTATTTTATTTTTAAGGAGAAGCCAGGCTGTGTTTGCAGCCTGTTGTGCCCAGGTCTCTCTGGGGTGGAGCATTCTGGCGTTGCCAGCCCCGGTGACACTTCCCGGCGGCTCCGTGCCCTGGCAGGTTGGCAGCAGCTGTTGGCAGCGTGTTCCTGTGGAAGCTGTCCCTCCTCCTGGATTGCAGAGCCAGGTTGGCAGCAAAACCAGGGGTTTCTCCCTGGGAGAATAAAGGAGCAGAGGGTGGGTGTGGAGGAAATCTCACCTTGCTCTGCTCAGGGCTCCGCGCTGGGTTTGTCAGAGGAAGAAGTCGGGGTAATAAAATGGTTTGATGGAAGTTTCCTTTCAAAACTGTGGGAAAGTGCACAAAATAATTTAAGGGGATAGAGGAGGAAAAAAAAAATCCCACGAGGGGGGATGGTTTGGAGGTGATTTGGAAGCGGTTTTTTGTGCCTCATTGGGAAAACTCCTCCGGAGCTGGAATGGGCAGATGGGGCTGGGGAGCACCGGGATGGCCCAGCTGGAGCAGGAGGAGGAGGAGGAGGAGGAGGAGGAAGCCCCAGTGGGATGGGTTTGTGCTCGGGGTGCTGTCAGGCTGTGTTTGGCAGCTCGGGGAGAGGCTGCTCCCGTTCCCACATGGAGCCGTGGCCGGGAGGAGCTGCTCGCCCAGAGCCGGTGCTCAGGAATGAATCCTTGGAACAGCCCTTGCCCAGAGCTGGGCTTATCCACAGGGATTTCCCTGCTCCAGGGCTGATAAAGGCACAAAATCGGTGCCATTCCAGGTTCCTGGCTGAGCATCCCACTGCCAGCTTCCCTCGGGATCTGTCAGCTCTGATCCCAAACCCTTCCCCTGCTTTCTCTGAGCCCTGCTCTATTCCACAACCTGTAGATTTTAGGTGAGTGATTTTCTTTTTGCCGTTTATTCTGAGTCTGGGAGCCAAATGTGGATGGGACCACCTTGGAGGAGCTGTCATGGATTGGGAAGAGATGCCTTGGAAAGGAGGGAACAGTGGAGAAGGGCTGGAGGTTGGAGGCTTAATGCAGAATACAAGGCCAGGATTGTGCTGTGGAGCCAGGGATGAGCTGGGATCCTGAGTTCCCAGCAGTTCCTTCCATCTGGAGGCCCCTTGGATTCACATTCCTGCCTCTCCCGGGTGTCTGCCATGCCTGGGAGTGAGGATTTGCCCTTCTGCTGGTGCTCCTGGAGCTGGCACTGGGCTCACAACTCCACTGGTGCCTCCCATCCCATGCCAGGATCATGGCACATCCCTTGGGATGGGGATTCCAGCACACGGCACCCCTCTTGCCCACACAGTCCTGGGGCTGCTGGGAGGGTGCTCCTGGAGCAGGGGTGACCCCACAGCCTGCAGGGACCTGGGGCTTCCTCAGCTCCTGGATTGTTCACCTGCAGCTCCTGGAAAAGGGAATGCCTGGCAGGGATGGCAGGGGACATCCTGGGATGGGGGGACAGTGCCCCACTGCAGCCTCAGGAGAAGCTTTTGGGGCTCAGGGTGGGCACAGCAGGGTTGGAGGAGCCACCCAGGATGAGGGGACAACTTGTGGCAGGAAATAACGTGGCAGAGCTGAAATATATTGTTGAGGATCCAGAGTTTTGGGCTGAACTGGGCAGGAATGTTGGGCAGAGACCTTGTGCTGGACAGGGAGAAGAGCTCTCCTGTGTCCCCTCTGGGCTGTGTCCCTTGTCCCAGCAGGGAGGGAGGTGCTGAGGAGCTCTGTGTCCCCAGGAGGGGTTCTGGCACCCAGCAGGTTGCTCCTTCCTCCAGGATGCTGCCAGAGCTGGCAGTGGGAGGGAAATTCCCTGCAGCGTGAGGTAGCTTGGATGGGGAAGAGAAACACGGCATCAGCAGGCCTGTTAAAAACAGAAGAAGAGCAAATAAAGGCATGGGGAGAGGTGTCCTGTCAGTTTTGAGGCAGGAAATGTTAATTTTGGAAATGTGCCGGGCCGGGCAGAGCTGCAAACCCCTGGGTTTTTACCGAGGTGGATTCAGGTGGGATTATAAAGTCTCCAGCTTTGCCTTTCTCTGGGATTATTTCCCGAAAATTTACATTTCTCCTTTACACCCCAACCTGCTTTCCCTGCAGCCTCGTGGATGGATTTTCATCCTGCATTTCTGCAGCAGGGTCCTGCTGGGATGGGGTTGGGTTTGTGGGCAGGGCAGGGTCCCCCATCCCCATCTCCATCCCCTGCTGCCCTGCCCTGTGCTCAGCCCCAGCAGGGTTTGGGGAGCCAGGCTGCCACAGATGTTCCCCATTAATAAATCAAACCCTCAAAATCAACAGGAATTCCTCATCTGGAAAACAAAAGGGGCCCTTGTCACCTGCTGGGTGGGTGAAGCTGGGGCTGGGGGGTGAGGAGGAGGAGGAGGGTGATGCTCCTGCTCATCCCATTGCTCCCAGGTTGTCTCAGCCTCTTGGAACTTGTCTGGGGTTCTCATCCTCAGTTCTGCCTCTCTGGCTGGACCCATTCCTGTCCCTCTGATCCCAAAGCACTCGGGGTCTGCAGGGGTCTGGGTTTGGCAGCAGAGCCCTTGTTCTCCCATGGAGGTGAAGGAGAGGAAGAATTGGGGCAGATCTCTGTAATTTTGGCTTTTTGTGCATATTGGGGAAGGTAGATTCCCTCCTTGTGCTCTCGAGAGAAACAGGTGAAGGGAAATGTCCAAAAATCCATCCTGGGAGAGGTGGGAGCACGAGTGAGTCAGAGAAACCCTGGGAAGGGAATTCTGGCTGAGCTCTGTTCCCATGGCACAGCACAACCTTCACTCCATCCCCTTTTTCCAAAGTGACAGGAGTGGGATTTGGGCTGGAACTGGGATTTGACTTCCCCAAAATCAAACCCAGAGGTGCAGGGGGCTGCAGGGTCCAGCTCAGCCCTTTCCCATGGGATGGGTCTCAGGGCTGGGCTCTGCATCCTGAGGGATGCTCAGGACCCTCTGGATGCAGCCCACAGCCCTGTCTGGGTTTTCCCACTTTTAACCCAGGTTTTATTCATAAATGGATACAGGACAGGGCTGTTCCCAAATCCCTTGAAGTCTTTCCCTTGATTCTGGTGGGCTCCCACTGAACAAATTCCATTTTCCCTGGGAAGTGGAGCCGTGGTTCCAAATCTGGGTCAGACTTTGGAGCTGTGGGAGCAGCCCATGGATCAAACCCCTCCTCATCCCTTCACCCATGGATCAAACCCCTCCTCATCCCTGCACCCATGGATCAAACCCCTCCTCATCCATCATCCACAGGTTTTCCAGCGGCTCCAATGCCGGCACCGCTTGGAATCAGGAATGCTGGGGTGATCCCCCTGCTCTGTGGGGCTGGGGCTTTAAAATCCTCCCTGAGGAAGAGTCTGTTCCCTTTGGGAATGCAGTGGGAGGGGGTTTGGCAGGTGAGGGGGTGGTTTGGGGGTTGCTGCTGGCTCTGGGAGGGTCGGTGCTGGCTGCTCCCTCGTGTCCCCACCGTGCCGGAGCAGGGGATGCGTCGGGAGCGTCGCTGCTGCTGAATTTCCAGCTGTAAATTTGGGATGGAGACAGGGCCGTGCCCATCCCTCTGGGAAAAGGATGGAGGGACAGATCCCTGTCCTCTCAGAGGGGACAAACAGCTCCTTCCACTGCAGCCTGGGTCCTTCCCAAGCGCTCTGGGAATGAGCATAAATTGCTGGGTTTATCTGGAGGTTTAGAATAATAATAGGGGGTTGAAAACTCCTGGCAGTGGGCAGGACTGTGCTGGGGCTGGAGAGGACATGGGGGACACGGGGATGTGGCTCATATCCCTGAGGGATTTGGTGTCCCCAGCTGTGTCCTCCTCACAGCTTGTCTGATTCTGTATCCCGGTGTTGTCACCTTCCCTCACCACGATGTGATGATTTTTGGTTTGGGGACGTCCCCTGGCTTGGTACCCTGCCTGTGACAGCCCCTGTGACACCATGTCCTGCAGTGGGTGATGTCAGTGCTCTCTGCCCACCCAGGGGCAGTTTGGGGACAGTTCTGTGTGCCCCTGTCTCACGGGAGATGTGGGCAGAGGATGTGACTGGGTTGTGGAGGAGCGGTGCCAGCGGGGACTGGGGGGCTGTGCTGTGGCTGCCGGGGGACAAAGGTGACACCCAGAGGGGACAAAGGTGACACCCAGAGGGTGGCCACCCAGCCCGAGGTGGGCACCCTCACCTGTGACCCCATGCCAGAGCCCTCAGCTGGGGGATTTTGGGATCTCCCCTAAAAAAGCAGCTTCCAGTTGTCTGGTGGTGAGTCCTGCCCAGGCAGGGCACACGTTGGGAGCCAGGTGGGCACCGGGGACCTTGAACCCCTCCTTGCCCAGCACCCCAAGGTGCTCACAGGGCCCCGGGACTGCAGGATGGTGACAGCAGTTGGTGAATCATTAATTAATATTTTTAAAGCATGAGGGTTATTTTTAGGAGGGGTGGAGGGAGCCCAATTCCTGTGAAAAATCCCTGGGATTTGCATGGTGCTGTGTCCCACAGCAGTGGGAAGGTGCTGGGAGCTTCCTTGGCCACTGAGCTGGAGCAGCAGCAGCCACCTGGGGGCCAGGACACCCTAAAATTGGGCTTCAGGATCTCACCATTGCCAGGAGGACAAGCAGGGATTCAGGACATGGATTCACTTCCCCAGCTCTGTCCCAGTCCAGCAGGATGTGCTGGGTTTGGGAAGATCCCGCTGTCGCTGAGCTCTGGGGATGCTCAGGAGCCTGGATGGATCAGCACGACCTGGGAATGCTGAGTGTGACCCTGGAGCGATGCTGTGGGACCAGAGCCCTTCCCTGTGTGCCAGGCTGGCATCCAGAGGGATGCTGGAGCCGTGGCAGAGGTTTGCTGCCATCGTCCCTGCGGGATCCATCCATGCTGGGCCGGGCGGCGCCTCCCGGATTCCCCATGAAGAGCCACAGAGGGGGACGTTCCTGGGAAGAGGACATTCCTGGGAAGAGGACATTCTTAGGAAGAGGACATTCCTGGGAAGAGGATGTGGTGGCTGGACATGGCTCATCCAGGTGACACCAAGAAGGAGACCCCAGTGACCTTCTGATTTCAGCACAGGGTCCTGGTGGGAAGCGCTTCCCGCAGCCAAGGGATGCTCCTGCTTCTCCTGCTCTCTTCCCAACGCCTCAAATATGAAATGCAGCATCCCACTCCCCTCCGTGGGCACCCAGCAGCATTCCCAGAGCAGGATTCCCAGCACAGCCCTGCTGAACATGCTGCTTCCCAGATTTTAGTGGAGAAATCCCCGGGGTTATTCCCAGCCGAGCTGTCGGGAGCCGTGTTCGTCTGCGGGGCTGGGTTTGCTCCGTGGGGGTGGCAGGTGCCCAGAGAAGTCAGGAGATGCTGAGGCTGGCTGTGGAGAAGCCAAGCTGTGCAGGAATAAAATCAGGGAAGCTGTTTGGAAGTGTGGAACCAGGCTCTGGCAGGGCTGAGAGACAGAGCCAGCCTCGGGTCACGCTGCCTCCGATCGGGATGCGAAGAAAAACGGACTTCAGACCAGGACTTTGAAAATGCCCAAGGACAATTCTTGCCCCCACTGCTTTTTTTCTTCTCCCTCCTCATGAGCAGCATAATTTCTGGATGGAAACCAGGCCTCTTCCTGCATAGAAATGGGATTTGCCGTGGAAAGCATCGGGGAGTGCATTAACCAGAGCCTTTTCCGGATGAATTTTTGCACAGACACGACGGAGTCTGGGAAAACTTGTGGCATCCGAGTTCCTCCCTCCTGCTCCTTAGGTACCATACCGGTTTTTTCTTCCCCCCTCTGGATTATTTGAAGGCCAGGAGAGACTTTTAGCAACTTCCAGTCTGACTCCCCACGAACTCAGCTGGAAAATTTCTCTCGGGGTAGGATGTGAGAGGCCGAGCCTGAGCCCTGGCACCGCTCCTTACCTCATTCCAGAGTGTCCCTCACCTGCTCCAGGGCATTTCTTCCTCCCTGGCTCCATCCTTGCCCTTTTCAGCCTCTCCTGATGGGATGAGGAGTGGGGAGCTCCTGGAGTTTGGGGTTTATTTTGATTTAAGAGCTTCCCCCATCGTTCCCCTTTTCCGGGAGCTTTCGCCTTCCCAGGGATCGAGCCGGGACATCTTCCCGTGTCCCTGCTCTTCCTCACTGCCACAGGGCAGTGTCCTTGAGCTTCCATCCAAGAGGAAGATGCTCCTCTTCCTCAGGTGTCCCAGGCTCTGGGAGGCAGGTGTGGGACCACCCTGGCTGGGAACGGGGGGCACGGAGGAGATTTTGGCCGGAGCATTCCGTGTGCTTCAGGTGGGATGAGGGCTCTGCTGTCTGCAGCAGGAATTCCAGGTGGGATTTGCAGCAGGGGAATGTGTCCCCAGTGTGTGAGTGTCAAAAAAAGTGTGAGCTGGGCACTGGGCATGTGGGAGAGGCTTGAACCAAGCTGGGATTTATGGGGAGATGCTGGAAAAACCTTTGGGAAACTGGTGTGGTGATGCTGTGTTGGTTGCAGCTCACAACCAGCAATGGGAGCTGCTGGCAATTATTTTAATGGGATTTTGGGGGGATTGTGCTGAAAACCTCATCCCAAATCCTAAAACCCTCATCCCGTGTGGAAGCACAGAGCGATGGATGGGAGTTGTGCGTGGTGAGAATCTCACTTATCCCGTGGGTTTGGGATTTTTTTTTTTCCCTGGGAGTTTGGAGGGTTTTTTTTTTTTTATTTTGTTCCCTCTGAAATTTTTTCCCCACCGTCTTCATTATCATTTTTGTTAATTAGATTGTGCTGGGAAACAGTCTCTATTGAAAAGCAAAAAGCTCTGAGATGGGTTTTTCCAAGTGCGGCTGCGTTCCGGGGCTGGGAGAAGGACGGGGAGGGGGAGAGCTTGAAAGAAATATAATTTTTAAAAAAAAATAATTTCTTCATAAAGCTCTTTAAAAAGAAAACCCCAGGCCCCCTTCCCCCACCACGGCCACCTCCCCTCTTCTCCCCCCCTCCCCAATTAAACGATTTGAATTTCCACGTTAACCGCTTGGTGCTTCCTCGGCGCCTCAGATGATTAGAAAGGGATATTCATTTATGCCTTTTAAACGCCGCCCCGATTAAAATCAGAGAGATTTTTTCCTTCATCAAAATCTAACATCCTTGAAAAATTAATTTGATGCCTCTTGTTATCAATTAATTGAATCTCGTTGGGAGAGAGGCTCGTGCGGCGGGTGGTTGGAGCCGGCCCTTCTGTTCTTAGTTGCTTTCCCCCCTCTCCGCTCCCTTCCGCGGCTTCCAAACACTGGGACATTATAAAACCCGGCCTTTTCTTTTTTTTTTTTTTTTTTTTTTTTTATTTTAAATATATTATTTTTACTCATCTCATAAAATAAAATAAATGAATAAAACTTGCTCTCGCTCTCTCTCTCTGTCTCTCTCCGCCCTCATCCTCCATTCCCCCTGAGTTCCTCTCGGATGAAAGACCCTTTTTTCCCTTCCTTTCTCTCATCCCTCTTTCCTATAACTTCTGAGAAAGGGGGAGAGAAAGAAAAGTTGGGGCTTTCAGCAATTTCTCGGCGGCCAAGGTCCGTCTTTCTTCCTTTCTTTAACGGGGGATATTGGATATTTCATTTGAATCTCCTTTTTTTCAATTAAAAGTGCCCCGTTCCTTCTCTTCCAGCTGCTCCATTCTCCTGCCCTGGCTCGGCAGCCGAAGAAGCGATTTTCCTTTCTTTAATATTTCAGCTCTTCCCCTGAGACGGGCTGCCTGCCTTATTTTTTTTTTTTTAATAGACTTTTTCTCCCTCTATTAAACTTTTCCAATCTTCGTCCCTTTATTTTTTTTCCCTTCCCACCTCTTTAAACAAAAAAAAAAGAAAAAAAAACACCAAAAAAAAAAATCCAGGAAAAGTTATAAAATGGGAAGAACTGGGTCATTCAGGAAGTTACTGAAATAACTTCAAAATTAGGCTTCACTTTCACTCTCCTTGGAGTGGTTCTGCCTTTGGATCCAGTCTCCTCCCTGGTGGCTCTGTTGTTGATGCCCAGTTGGGAATTTGGGGTTGGAGGTGTTGGGGGATCACCCAGATGAGAGCAGAGATATGGTTTTGGTTTTCTTTGAGGGAGGGATGTGGGGTGGGGATTTGGTGGGGGTGTCCCATCCAAGGGCTCCTCAGGGATGGTGAGGGGATGTGTCCCCCCAGCCTGGTGCCCTAAGGGGTGATTTGGTGTCAGGACCCCGGTGTCACCTCCCCCTGTGCCCTGCACTGTCCCCTCACTCCTTGTGCCCAGCTGGGTTTGGGATCTGACAGGTGAGAGGCTCTCCCAGCCGTACCTGTCCTCACTGAGGGGCCTCTCCTGCTCCTCTGTGGGGTCACCAAGGATTTTGGGGCTGGGGAGAGGGTGACCCTGATCCACATGCACAGATCTTTTTTGGGATCTTTAAATTCCCATTTGGATCGTGTTGGGATGGAGGAAAGCAAGTTTTCAGGGGGATGAGAAATGAGGGGATGCAGGGCTGGACCTGGCACTGTGGTGCCTGATGTGGCTCCATGGGGACTTCCTCGATTTTGGGCAGTGCCCCTGGCTTTGCTCCCAGTGGGAATCCTGCAGGATTTGGGCACTGGGTCTGCATCCCAAACTGATGGGACAGAGGTGCCAGACCTGTATCCTGACGTGATGGGGCACAGGTACTGGTCCTGCATCCCAACCTGATGGGACACAGGTGTTGGACCTTCAGCCACACCTGATGGGGCAGAGGAACCAAACCTGCATCCCTACCTGATGGGAAGCAGGTTCTGGATCTGCATCCTGACCTGATGGGACACAGGCATTGGACCTACATCCCAACCTAATGGGGCTTTGGTACCAAACCTTCAT
This sequence comes from Sphenopsis melanotis, assembly GCA_035221435.1. Taxonomy (NCBI): domain Eukaryota; kingdom Metazoa; phylum Chordata; class Aves; order Passeriformes; family Thraupidae; genus Sphenopsis; species Sphenopsis melanotis. The sequence continues at coordinate 4,473,483 of JAWMRF010000109.1, read as the reverse complement.
CCTGACACACTGGGACATGGATACCAGACCTGCATCCCAGCCTGATGAGACACAGCTGCTGGATCTGCATCCCAACCTAATGGGGCACAATTGTTGGACCTGCAACCCCACCTGATGGGGCACTGGTGCCAGACCTGCATCCTGACCCATTGGGACACAAGTTCTGGACCTGCATCCCAACCTGATGGGGTTTGGGTACCAAACCTTCATCCTGACCCACTGGGATGTGGATACCAGACCTGCATCCCAACATGATGGGACACAAGTGCTGGATCTGCATCCTGACCCGCTGGGACATGGATACCAAACCTGCATCCCAGTCTAGTGGGACGTGGGTACCAACCCTTCATCCTGGCTCACTGGGATGTGAATACCAAACCTGCATCCCCACCTGATGGGACACAGGTGGTGGACCTGCATCCTGGCCCGCAGGATGCTCCATCACCCCAGCAGTGACCCAGAGACCTCCAGCACCCCGGGAGGGGCTGTCCCCGGGTCCCCACGTGTGGTGGCTCCGGAGCAGCGAGGTGGGAGCCCCGTGCTCCACGTCACTATTTAATTAGACGTCCCTGATTAACAAAACTTGGCGTTAGGCTTCCTCCTGCCCTCATCTTTCCTGGCTCCGAATCAATGGCTTTGATATGCTAATTAGGGAGTAATTTAATTTCAAAAGGCCGCAATTAACAAGGGTGTTGTGGACATGCTGTAGTTAAGCGGCGTAATCTAATTTGCATTAGTAACAAGCAGGGACTAATTAGAAGCTTAATTAGACACTTAGACGGCTCTTGTGTTTACTTTCTTAATGAGATGGAGTGGGGTTCCTTTTTTTTTTAATCTTTTCAAGAGCACAGCGAGGGAAGCAGGGATGGAGCAGGATGGGGCAGCCGGGCACGTGCTCCAGGATGGAGCAGCAGCCCCACGGTCCCAACCCCGGCCTGGCCACCTCCAGCCAGTCCCACACCCACTCTGGGAGGTGTTTTTGTATTCCTCGAAGCTTGGAAGGGAATGGGAGAGGTGCCAGGCGGGCATTGGTGTCTCTGGGAATGTGTGGGGTGGGTGTGGGATCACCTGTGGGGTTGGCTGCGCTTGGGGCAGCTCTGGAGAGCAAGGGATGCTCTGGGGGTGGCAGGTTTTGGAGAGGCAGGTGGGGCTTGCCAGGAGCACAGGAGCCATCCCAGGGTTTCCCATGTTGGAGTCCTCACACTTCCAGGTACTCTCCAGCTCTCTGATCCAAGGATCTCTGATTTTTGGGGGCAGAAGAACCTCACTGTGGCCATCTCTGCCTGGTTTCCCTAGAGCAGCAAAGGCTCCTCACTGCCTGCCAGTCCCTGGTGCCCACGAGTGTGGCTGGGCTGGGCACTGAGGCAGGTGAGGAGAGCCAGGGGGTGAAGGTGAAGCACCAGAGGCTGGCTCTTCCCAAAGAAGTTGCTGGGAGCGAGATGAAAGTGGGAGATGAAAGTGCCCAGAGGTGAGATCCCATTAAAGCAGTGCCTGGGCTTAGCCGGTCCCTGGTTCCTTAAATATCTTCTAATTTACAGTAATGCTCCAGATTCGTCTCAGCTCCCCCAGACTTTTATTTTAATCCCCTTTCCACATTTCCATGTGTTTATGTGTTAATTAAAGGGTAAAAAGCCACTCTTGGAGCAATCCTGGGCTGCTGCTTCTCTTCCAGCGAAGCCTTTTAGGATTAGCAGCCGCTTCCTAAAGCCTGGCGGTGCCGGAGCAGGACGGGCAGGTTGCTCAACTTTCTGTAGCTGGGAGCAGATCCAGTGCCTGGGATCCAGCTTTCCTGAGTCCTCTTCTCCTTCCAGCTGTGCAGAGGAGCATCCTGCAGATTTCTGAGGGCTTTGGGGGGGTTTGCTGGGTCTGTGCTCCTTCGGGATCCGCCGGTACCCAGGGCCTGCTCCCCTCCATGTCCTGGCCAGGCTGGAGCTGGGAGGAAGGCTCTGGAATACTGCTTTGGGACTGGGATGACTCTGGAATGCAGCTTTGGGACTGGCATGTGATGGGAGGGGTGGAAACAGCCTCTGGAAGGTCTCAGTGTCAGTTTGTGTGTCACCTGTGCTGTCCCAGCTCATGGAGATGTAACGGGAGAATTTTCCCAGTGGTGTTTCCCACTATTATTCCTCATCCCTCTTGGCTGATGGTTTAGGAGCTCTTGGAGTTTGTGGCTGGGGACACTCAGGGCAGGGTAACCCACAGTGGTTGGGGATGGGGACTCGAGGACAGGGTGGAGGTGACAATGGGTCCGTGCATGGCCCACGAAGGGCAGCCCAAAATTACGGAGCTGCCGAGGATAATGAAAAATAGGGAAAGCTGCTGAAATTGGTGTTGGGGCAGTGGTTTCTGAGGAGCTCGTGGTGTGGCTGTGGCTGTTCCAGCAGGTCCTGGAGTCTTGGAAATCCCACTGAATTTTCCTGTCCTTGGAATCAGGTGGAGCAGTGGCATTGCTTCCAACGGGTCTAGATGGCCCAAAATTCCTTGGGAGTATTTTGGGGGGGAAACCACTGCTTCATCTGCTCTTGCTGCTCCTAAAATCCCACATCCATTGCTTTGGGCCCATGGTTTTGGTCACCTCCAGGTTCATCCTTCCCTTCTGGAAGGCTCGGTGGCAGTACCAGGCTCCTGGCACGGTGTTCCACGGGAATTGTGGAATTGTGGCACACGCGGTGGGAGCCGCGTCCCCAGCCCCTGCTCCAGCCCCTCCCTCCCAGGGAAGCTCCAGGCATCCATCAGCGTGTTAATTGCGCTAATTAGAGAGTGCGGAGGTGTTAATTGGAAAACCCTGGGATCGCGCCTGTTTGCGGGAGGGATGGATGTCAATAAAGCGGGATTGATGACTGGGATGGAGCGTGCTCCGCGCAGGTTAGCGGCGAGTCGGGGGATGTCAAGGAAATGTTGCTGCTCAGATGAAGCAATTGTTAATTAAAAGCCGCGGTAATTAATACACCCTCGTTGCCATATGGTCCTGCCGAAGGCAGGGGGATTCGTTGCTCCGTTTGTAATTCTCCGTTTCCTTCCCTTTGTCCTGCGGAAGGTGCGTGGTTGGATAAAAGGGGGGAACAAAAAACGCAGAGCGGTGGTTCGGCGAGTCTGAAATGGTAATTAATGGTAATTAACGCTCCATTTGTGCAGCTTCTGTTGCTGTTGCCGTTGGAGGGGGCTCCTCCCTCCCCTTTTAACCAAACCCACCCTTTCCCTCTGGATGTGGGTGTTGTTGGATCTTCCCGCTGACTGTCTGGGCACCGTCCCTGCCTCTCCGCCTGGGGGAAGGTCTGATCCTGCCGAGCCCCTCTGGATGCCGTGGAGGAGAATCCCTGGAACACTGCTCGTGTTTGAACTGCGAGGGATGAGCAGCAGGGGCTGGGATGCTGCGGATCCCTCCCGGCTCTGTGCAGGGCTGCACGTGTGCTCTGGCATCGCTCAGCCCAGCTCTGCTCTTCCCACTCATCCCAGATCCGTCCTGGCTGGAAAAGTGCTTGTTCCTAATTTAAATCCACTTTATAACCTCGCAGACACCGGCTTCGTTTTTATTTTTTCTTTTTCTTTAAGGTTTCGTAAAACTTTTTATAGGAATGGAAATATTTCCATTATTATGATGATGACTTTCTTTTATGACTTCCCTCGCAGCGTTGTTGGGATCCCAGACACTCCAGCATCCCAGAGGGGTTTGGGAACGGGAAGTGGAGTTTTACAGGACTTGGAGAGGGAACTCAGCTGGCCCGGTGTCCCCAGCTCCGGGAATCACCCGGGCTGCAGGAATCTGCTCCAGCATCCCGCCTCTGGCAGGGGCTGGAACCACCAGAGCGAGCCCACGGCTCCTCCACCAGCAGAGATTTCCTCCTAATTCCCAACAGTTAAACTCCAGTTTATGCCCGAAGCCAGGAAAGTTTTATATCCTTTCCAAAACTGTCTTTTTTCTTTCTTTTTTTTTTTGCCTTTTTTAATACTTCCTGTTGTAACTCTGGATATTCCTGTTCTCCATGTAAAAGTCAAATCCCTGCTGGAATCCTGATGAGTTTCTGACCCTGGTGATGCCGTTGGAGTGTCGGACACGAAGCGTTCCCTGTGGGGCCTCGTGGATTTCAGAGGGAAAACGGGAATAGGAACGGCAATAACTTCATATTTCTGAACTTGAAATCCTTGAAATTCAAAGTGGGGAAGGAAATAATGTAGTTTTAAGGAAAAAGTGAGGGGTTCATTCCAGATTTTTGCTGCTAAGGCAACATCCTGTAAGCATCCCATCGTTGGGAAGCTGCTCCAACCAAACCCAAATCCCAATAATCCCCTTAACCTTGAGCTGTCCCACAGCCACCGGTGTGTCACCCCCAGAGCCCTGGGACAGTGGGAGGGAGCCAGGAGCTCCCCTTGGGAATGGATGTCACTCATATCCCCTGCGGAAATGACTTTTGAAATGCAGATAATCTCCAACATGCAAATGAGCAGCTCGCTGCTCCCTGTTTAATATGAATGATCAGCCCCTGAATAGCGATTATTACACGCCACATTTCAGCAATTATGTTGTTCCTGGTTTGTCTCGCTGCCTTTTGGGGTGTGGAGGGGGGAAATAGGGAAGAAAAGAGGGTGGAAAGAGAAAGGGGGGTGGTGTTTTTTCATCCCATCCCTCTGGTTTTGTTCCCGTCTTGTTACAAACTCCGCGAGTGGCGGTGGGTGAGCGCTGAGCCCGTGCTGGTGGGATGGAGGGGTGTGGAAATAAAACTGCTTTTCCATGGAGGAAAACGTGTGTTGGGAAGGAGGGAGAGACCCTCACTCCTGGGTGGATTCCATGCTGCCACTTTTCTGTCTCAGGGCTGGATGTGGCAGAGACCAGTGCTGGGTGTGCTGGTCCCGTTTCCTCCAGTGCCAGCCCAAATCCAGGAGTTTCTCCCAGAAAAAGGCACCCTCAACGTCACAACCACCAACCTGCCACTCATCCGAGCCCACTGAGCAAAAACTGGGAGAAGGGAAGGATTTTCCAACCCGTGTTCTGCCGGGCTCTCGTTCCCACATCCCAGCTCTGCCATTCCTTTGGGTTTCCTCAGCCTGGCACCTTCTGCCAGGTGGTTTTTCCAGCTGGGAAGTGGTGGTTTGCTGGGAGATGAAGCACTTGGAGGGAATGTTTCGACTTTGTTAGGGTTTTTCGGGTGGAATCCGAGGTTCTCTGTGTCTTGCTGGGGCTTCGGAGGTGCTCTCACCATGAAATACTTTGGGATTTGGGGAAAAACAAATGGGTTCCTGGAGCTCTGTGCCTTGCTGGGGCTTCGGGTGTGCTCTCACCATTAAATATGTTGGGATTTGGGGAAAAAAAATGGATTCCTGGAGCTCTGTGCCTTGCGCCAGGCTCCGGGAAAGCTGGAATTGTGGGTTTTCCCAAGGACTGGGTTGCGCTTGCTTTGCCTAGGGACGTGCACCGTGTTTGCAGCAACTCCACATTTATTTTTTGGGGGGCGAACCGAACACAACTAAAACCCAACACGGTTTGACACCCACTCCACCGGCATCAGCGATCTCAGCCCCCATTCTCAAGCTCTTCTCTCCCCTCTCTAGGTCCTGCTAGCGAGTCATGATGGTTGAATCTGCCTCGGAGACGATCCGTTCCACGCCCTCGGCGCAGAACGGGGTGAGCAGCCTGAGCAATCAGCCCGATGGCGGCGGCGGCGGCAGCGGGGGCGGCCCCGGGGGCGGCGGCCGCGACGGAGCCGCCGGAGCCGAGGCCAACGGAGAGATGAGCCCCGTGGAGCTCCTGCACTTCCAGCAGCAGCAGGTAATTCAGGCAAACCTGTTCCTTCAAGCCTGGCTTGCACAGGCAGCGGGGTCCTGCAAGGATGCGGTTTGGGGACGACATCGGGTTTTGCCGTGATTTGCGCTCGGGGTTGGGTTGCACCAGGTTTGTCTGTTTGTGGTTGAGGTACCCCAAAAATTAGGTTTGGCCATTTGTGGTTGAGGTGGCCCTGCTTGTACAGGCAGCGGAGTTCTGCAAGGGTGTAGTTTGGGGACGACACCGGGTTTTGCCGTGATTTGTGCTCGGGGTAGGGTTGCACTAGGTTTGGCCATTCGTGGTTGAGGCGCCACAAAAATCAGGGGTTTGGCCTTGTCCCACATGCCTTGGGAAGCAGAGCCCATCCATCCAAACCTGCTGGTTTTTTCCTGCCTGCTCTGCCCCCCATGAATCCACAGGGCTGAGACACCAAAAACCTTGGCAGTAACACCAGGAGGAGGTCCTCCCTAAGAGGATTTTGGTTTTCCAGGAGCTGCTTTCCAATTCCCAGCACTCCTGGAGCACTCCAGCAGCAGCAGGTAATTCAGGCAAACCTGTTCCTTCAAAGCTGGCTTGCACAGGCAGCGGGTTTCTGCAAGGATGTGGTTTGGGGACAATATTGGGTTTTGCTGTGATTTGTGCTCGGGGTTGGGTTGCACCAGGTTTGGCCGTTCGTGGTTGAGGTGCCACAAAAATCAAGGGTTTGTCCTTGTCCCACATGCCTTGGGAAGCAGAGCCCATCCATCCAAACCTGCTGTTTTTTTCCTGCCTGCTCTGTCCCCCATCAATCCGTGGGCCTGAGACACCAAAAACCTCGGCTGTAACAGGAGCAGGTCCTGTCTGAGAGGATTTGGGCTGTCCAAGAGCTGCTTTCCCATTCCTGGGGGCTCCTGGAGATTGAACCTCACCCACAGGACACGTGTGAAAGTGACATGTGTGTGCAGCAGCTCTGGATGTGCCCCTGGGGTAGCCTCTGCCACACACGTCCCCTCTCAGCCCTGGGGACGTGCCTGCAGCTTACCTTTCCAAACAAACTTTGGCAAAAAAACATCAATTTCCCTGCTCGGCTACTAAATAAGGCAATGATCCCTCTCCTCGTACGGAGATCGCCTCCCTGAGCCATAAATTCCAGCGTGAAAGCTGTAAAAAATTGCTGTGTCTGATACTTTAGTAGGGAGTGCTGTAAATCCATTACCTGGATAACAGGCGTTCCGCACGCCGCTAAGCCCCTGTTCCCCGCATCCAAAGGGTAATCATGCGTGTAATGCTGCTGCCAGTGCTCCTCTGAGGAGCTCCCTGCTCTCCCTCCTGGAATTCCAGCGGATAACGGGAGATCCGTGTGTCCCCCCAGCCAAAAAGATGCAAATCGTGGCTGTGAAATGGGGGATCTCCTCCAGAAAATCGGGTTTTTCGTCCGTGTGGATGCTCACAGTGGATGCTGATGTTTCATTTCACCCCCGTGGCATTTCTCCTGGTGGAAAGCTGGCTGGTATGTGGGATTATTAAAGCAGAGGGTTTGGTGAACTTCCAAAAAAACCAAGTGATACCTCCAGTGACAGCACCTGGGGAAGGGGGAGAACCTATCCCGAGGATTATCCATCTTCCTGCTTCAGGGAGCAGGCTGAGCACCAGCTGGGGTCAGGAATAAATGTCCCCACAGCGGGAGTTTTGGACAATTAGGTGCTTGATGGAGGCTTTGCTCCATCCCCGGGAGCACCCAGCGTTCTCCCCAGGTTTTTGGATGGCTGGGCTGTTCTGTGTGCTCACTCCCTCACCCTGGAATGGCAGCACTCCATCCTGATTCTCATTGAGCTTTATGAAATCCCCCCCAAGAAATCTTGGGAAGCCTGGAGGGGTGGGAGCCCACGTTTTGTCCTGGTGACCCCAAAGCTCTGTGTCCGTGGGGATTTCTGTGTCCAGATTCCATTTGTGCCCAGATTTGACCTTTTCCAGTGCCTGTCACCTCGCTGCTTTTACAGGTGTGAAGCCAAACGGGTCTTGGCAGGGAATTTTTGGGTTAAAGCTCCTCTCCAAGGGTGCTGCCTCGAGGTGGGTGGGATGTTGAGGCCACGGGGGTGTTGTGGGGCGCTCAGGGACCTTGTTTTGGGGTGTCCGTGGAGCAAAGATTGCTGAGACAGGGTCACCCAGCTCTCAACATTCCCTCATCCATCCCAATCCACGCCACTTCCCAGAGAGCCTGGAAGGGGAGAGCAGGGTGGAAGGGGCATCCCCTCCCCTTCCTCCCTCCTCCTCCTCCTCTCCCTCCCTCTCCCCAGCCCGGAGGGTTAAATCCCTGCATTTCAATGCTCGGGACGGGGCTGAAAAGCCTCAATAGCTCACAGCAGCTTTGTGCAGGGGCTGGCGGAGGGGAGAGGTCGCCCGGGGGCACCGGGGGCAGCCCCCGGCCCGGGACCCCTCCCCTGTCCCCGCTGTTGCTGTGGGAACGTGGAGGGACCTCCCAAAGGGATCTGCCAGGCTGGATCAGCCCGGAATTCCTGGGGGGGAAAAGGGAAGGGAAGGAGAAGGAGAAGGAGAAGGAGAAGGAGAAGGAGAAGGAGAAGGAGAAGGAGAAGGAGAAGGAGAAGGAG
>JAWMRF010000109.1:4423186-4464973 GCA_035221435.1 Sphenopsis melanotis | reverse complement strand
AAAGGAAAGGAAAGGAAAGGAAAGGAAAGGAAAGGAAAGGAAAGGAAAGGAAAGGAAAGGAAAGGAAAGGAAAGGGGCATGGGGTGATGACGGTGGCACATCCCTGTGGTGGGGGATCCTCTGGATTTTTAGGAGTGGGAATAAAGCACTGCTCAGCCACGATTTGGGGTTTTCCAGGGTGGTTTTTTTTTTTGGCTGAATTGCTGCAAAGAATTCCAGCTTTTAGCCAGCAGTTGGTGTTTGAACCCATGGGGTGCAGAGAGATGGGGTCACTGCAGGTTTGGGGTGCAGGGAATGGAGGGAAGGGATAGAAAAAAACCCTTGCAGACATGGCAGATTTCCACATGAAGAACCCAAATCCGTGCAAACCTCGCGGAGCAGGGATGTCCTGGGACAAGCAAGGGGACAATCCCTGAGTCTGGCACCCCACAGGAGCTCCCTGCAGCTCTAAATCCATGGAAAAGGAGCCAGCCGGAAAATCCAGCTGCTCTGGCATTGTTTGGGGTTGTTTTATGGTGCAAAAAATACCAAAAAAATTGCAGCTTGCTGCAGACAGACGTCAAAGAAACGGGGAGGAATAAACAAAAATAAGACTTGTTTTGGAGAAGGAGCAAACGGGACTTTTTTGGGAGTTGGGGAAGGGTGTGGAGGGGGAGGAGAGGCACTTTGCTGCCCTGGGAGAGATACCATTCCATAAAACATGTGATCACATCTCAAATATATTGTGTAATCCTCTATTATTAGGGTATTTAAGATAAAAACGAGGCCGGAGCACTTAAGTGAAACTCATCTCTCTCTTCACTTCCCTGATTCATATTTAATATTTCACTGAGGACAAATGCAGGAGCAGTTTTTCCTTTTCCCCTCCCTTTTTTCCCCCCTTTTTTCCCCCTTTTCCCCCCTTTTTTCCTCCTTTTTTTGTTCCTTTTTTCTTATTTTTTACCCAATTTCTCTCCTTTTCCTCCCCTTTTTCCCCCCTTTTTTTCTTGTTTTTCCCTTTTCTCCCCTTTTTTTCCCTTTCCCCCCTTTTCCCTCATTTTCCCCCCTTTTTTTCCATGGGGTGGGATTGTCAGGAGGGTGTTCCTTGTCCTCTTAATTAGTGGGGCTGGGTTTAACCCCTTCCCTGTGAGGATTGAGGAGTCAGGAGCAGAGGAATAAAATCCAGGAGCACTGGAGCAGGGCAGAACAGCTGGGGCTGGGCCACAGACACAGAGCTGGGTGTAAAAAGGGAATTTTTTTCATTTTCCTGTGAGGAATTGTGTCATTTTTTTGTTCATTTGGATCTCTTGGAGCCATTTGGTTCTGGTTAAGCGAGGCCAGGGCTGGGCTGGTGGAAGTGCTCCTCAATATGGCATCATTTACTGTTAATATCCAGCTAAAAATATCCCTGTGTGTTGTTTTAATGGCTCTAATTCTGGAATGTGACGATGTCATTTTTATGAGGTTAGTGTAAAAAATCTTCCTTTTTTTTTTTTACCTTTTTTTTTTCAGCCCTTCCCAAACTCTCTCCACCCTCCAAAAGGATCAGAGGGAAAAGGGAAGATAAAAATTCCTTTCCTCCCTCTTTCCATGCAAAGTTCTTGCTTTAATGGAAATTTTCAGGTGTTTTTATTCTTTTTGGAAGGTAAAACACCATATAAAGCTCTGATCCAGGTGGAAAATCCCTCAGCTGATTTTGGGCAGCTCTTCCCAGCTGGAATTAAAAACTCCATCCTCGTAAAGTGAAATATCTGGTAAATGAGGCACTTTCAAATACCCCAAGCAAGATTTTCCTTTGTCCTGGGATTGTTTTGTGTTGATTTTTTTTGGGGGGGAGGCTGTGGCTCCTCCTTTTCAGATGACCCATGGATGTCTCCATGCTCTCCAAACTTTTTTTTTTGAGTTCTTGACCCATTTCTTCCCAATCAGGAGACCTCAGAGAGGCTCTGCTGGGGCAGGTTTTGAGGAGGAAAAGGCAGGGATGAGGATTAATCCCACATTAATGGTGTGAGGCAGCTCTCCAGGGCTGGAGCCAGGTTTGGTTTTGTTTTTTTCTGGTGTTTCCCCGTGGCAGAAAGGGGAGTTTGTGGTGTTTACCATGGAAAAGGTAAAAATCAGCCAAAATCTGCCCTTGCTGGGGTCTGGAGAAACATCCAGCACATCCAGGAGTGGAGGGGAGAAAAATCAGAATAATCCTCAGGTAGGCTGGGTGGAAGTTGGAAAATGAGGCTGCTCCCCTGCTGGAGGATGTCTGGATTTGGGGATGGTTCAGAGAATTTGGGGATTTGGGTTCTGAGGGGAGGGATGAGCATCCCTGGGGGGATCCTGAGAGCAGGGAAACCTCCAGTGCTGTGGGAGCAGGTCCTGGCAGGGCAGGATTGATCCCAGCATGGCTGGGATGGAAATTTTGGCTGTTCATTGACCCCTTCCCCATCCCAGCACACAGCTCCCAGCATCTCCCACCTCTCCCTGCAATCCCAGGTGTGTTCCACATCCCAAGGAAGTTCTGGGCCTCCCCCAGCAACGTCCAGGTCCCCATCCTCTTCCTCATCCTGGAGTGTGCTGCTCTTGGGGAGGGCAGAGCCAAACCACAGCAGCCCTGGCTGTGTCTGAGACAAACTTTCTCTGGGATCATCTGCAGACTTTTTCTGGGATAATCTGCAAACTTTTTCTGGGATCATTTGGTGATCAGAGGGAATTTGACACAAGGAATTCATTCCCAATTCTGGGTGATGCGCTGATGGATAACACCAGGATTACACTCCTGGATGACACCAGGCATTGGGATATGGGTTAATTTTCATTTATAAATAATTTTCCCTCTGGTTCACAGAGGTAAAATCCCATCTACTCCCACAGGGAAACTCTTTCTTCTGCTTCCCACCTCCTCAGCCCCAAGGAGAGGCTCTGACTGATGGAAATCTTCATCCCTCCCACCACTGGGCTGCTCCTCCTGCCTTGTTTGGGCAACAAATGGAGCTGACAGGTGGCTTTGCATCCTGAAATTCTATCCTGGGTGCTCCACATGCTCTGTCCAGGTTTCATCCCTGTCTAAGGGACCTGCAGGAGGTTCCATCCCTGTCTGCAGCTGAGCCCAGCTCAGGATGGAGAGGGGACAGAGGCAATGGAGGGAGGGGGCAGCTCCGGGCGCTTGCCAGAGAGGCCCCTGTGTGCAATTGTGAGGCCAAGTCGGGTTTTTTTTCCTGTAAATCTTTGTAATTTCGTGCTTCAGAGCACACCAAAGTGAGGGAGCCAGCGGGGAGTGAATTAAATTCCCCCGTGAGAGGCGGCGCGGTGGGGCCGAGCCGCCACCCCGGGCCAGCCAGGCCTTGGGAAGAGAAATTTGAACTTTGGGAAGAGAAATTCTGGGAGAAATGCTTTGCAGCACTTTTTGTGTGCTGGAGAAGTTTTGTGCAGCACTTTATGTGCGCTGGAATTCTGTTCCTGAGGCTTTTCCCCCTGTGTTTTTTGTGTTTTTCATCCCTTTCTGTGCTGATTTTTGCCAGGCCGGGGCAGGGCCCTGCCCTCGCTGGGTCTCCTCTGTGAGGTGGTGCTTGCAAAAATGGCAGGAATTGCACATGGAGAAGCCAAATCCATGGAAAACTCTGCTAAAAGACACTTGGAAAAGCAGCTAAAGCTCAGGGATTTGCTGTGGGGATGTGGGATGCAGCTCCAGAACCCATCCTGGTGGGAGCCTCGGGCCTGAGCTGCCATCAAGTGGATTCCTCCACCTTGGCTTTTAACTGGAATTACTGTTTTCATTTCTAAAAGTAATTAAAATATCAGACCTTGAGCTGTCATAACTGTCACAGGGTTTTTATGCTCGCATTACTGATGCACATCTATCCCTGGTAATAACAGGGAAAGTAAAATGCCCTGAAGAAAAAAGAAAACATTGGGGCTGAGGCAGCTTCGGGATCAGGACCATGGGATTTTTCCATCAGTGATTCCCAGTGGTGAATTGTGGTGTTTGTCCTCGAGGATCTGAGTTTTGAGTTGTTTGGATAAAGGAAGTTTGGGAGTTATTGGTCAGTGGCCATGGGGCAGCTCTGGGTGCACAATCCTGGGATGCAGCTCTGGTAATTCACCACAGGAATAGGAAATTAGGATCCATTTACTTATAAAATTCCTCAGGTTTTGATTTTCTTGGGGCTCTCTGGTTCATGTGATGGTGACAAACACAGCCAAGGGTGCCCAGTGCCGTGTCTGGGGTGTTTGGTTTGGGCCTCCTGCTATGAAATTACAATTTTTTTATGAAGTAACCCTTTGCTCTCAGGCTCCAACTGGAAATTCCCTCTCATTTTCCACGTGCCCTTGTCGTGCCTGTCCAGCTGCACAGTGTGGGTCAGGTGGATTTTCCACCCAAAGATGTGGCACAGCTGGGGCATCCTGTGCTCTTCCCAAGAGTTCCCTTGTGCAGAGGAGCACAGGGAGGGCCTGAAATGGGACCTAAAATGCTGGGAATGACTTTTCATGGGTGCTCTATTTGAGGAGGTGCTCTGGGTTAGGGTTCTGTGGGTGCTCCTTGGTGTGGATCAACAGGTGAGGCATGTGCTGAGCTGTGAGTGGATTTGGGGGGGGAAGGAGGGTGGAGATTTTTCAGAAATGAGCCCTAAAAACCCCAGAAGGAAGGAAAATAATCTCTGTAAAGCAGAAATAAGGAGCAAACAGGTCTGGGAGCACTGGGTTGTTTTCCTCAGAGCTTTACTCCTTTTCCTGGCTCCCAAGCTCTTTTTCTCAGCTCACGCTCGCTCCTCTCTCCTCATCTCTTCACAGGATTTTCCTTAATTTCCCTTTTTCTCCAGCTGCCCACAGTGCTGGGCATGGCTCTCTTGTACCTGTGTTTTTCACAAGTGCATTTTATCCATTTCGGTTGTTTTCTCCCTATTTTTGTGGGATTCCCAGTGGGATTTTTGTGGGATTCCCTGTAAAAAACTGGTAGAAATCATCACTTTTTCTAGGCAAACCCCCCTAAAAACAATCAGGTTTCATGGTGGTCACTTGTGTGGGCTGCCAAGCACCTCCTGGTTCACCATCAAATCCACTCAGACACATTCCTGGATTGATTCAGGCTGGAATCCTGCACTTGGCTACACCCAAACCTGGCTGGTGACTGGAACTTTCTGCCACAATCCAGTTAATAAAATTAAATACCCACAGTGGCTTTGGGCACAAGGGACAGCTGCAGGAAGGTGCTGGTGGTGACTTTGAAATAAATCAACCAGTGGACAGATCTCTGAGTGGCTGTGCCAGGGCTGGGGTTTGGGAGTGATCCTTGTGAGGTGGGAATGCTGGAGCTGGTGGGGATTTTTGGGAGAGGACAGGATTGTCCCCATGGGGACTGGGAGAGTTTTGGTCTCTAATGGGATGTACTGGTGGGGATTTTTGGGAGAGGACAGGATTGTTTGTCCCCATGGGGACTGGGAGAGTGCTGGTCTCTAATGGGATGTACTGGTGTGGCAGGAGGGAGCATCGGGGAGCGCTGCCCTCTCTGTGCATCAAAACCATCCCGTGAGGGAAATCCACGGAGAAGGAGCCAGAGCTGGAGGAGGAGGAGGAGGAGGAGGAGGAGGAGGGAGCCTTGCTCATGCCCACCCCTGTGTCTCTCTTGCAGGCTCTGCAGGTGGCTCGGCAGTTCCTGCTGCAGCAGGCCACGGGGCTCAGCTCCCCCAGCAGCAACGAGGGCAAGCAGCCAGCGGTGCAGGTGAGCCCCAAGTGTCCCCTGTCACCCCCTCCTGGGGACAACACAAACCCCTGTCACCGCCATGGCTGGAGCACTCCAGGAGTTAAATCCTCTGGAAACCTCCAGAAGTTTCTTGGGAGGTTTTTTTTGGGTGTGGGAATGGTTGGGGAGGGGAGGTCACTGTATGTCACCACTTTTTGGGACAGAGTTTTGGAGACAGAGTTTCCCAGGGTTGGAACATCCCAGGATTGATGGTGGGTGCTGTGAGGGTGGCACAGAGCTGGAAAAGGGAACAATCTTTTGGGCTGGAGCCAGGGCAGGTCCTCCAGGATGGGACAGAGGCCCAGCTGGGATGGGGATTTGTGACACTGGCAGGAAAATGGGCTTTGGGTTGGCACATCCTGCTCCTGTAGGGATGGGGAACCTCCCTTTGCTCCCCTTTTCTGCCAAAGGAAAAGGGCAGAAAATGGGCAGGAGAGGGGTGAAATCTGGAGAGAGAGGGAGAGGCAGGGAGAAGCAAAGCCCAAGCGATGGGAAGTGACAATTTAAATAGCTGTGCGGAGGGGCTCTCCCTTCAGGCTAATTAAATTTATCGGAGAACAGCAGGTTACCTTATTAGAGCCACGTGGGTTTAATTAACAAAGGAAAGTAATTAGCACAAGCACTCTCGGAGCTGGAGGTCCTGCCTGTGCCAGGCTGAGCCGGGTGGCAGCAGGAGCCGGGCTGGGATGGGCAATCTCGGGATCCTCTCCTGGCTTGGAGTGCCAGGGCATGGCTGAGCCATCCAGCAGCAAATCCCAGAGCTGCCAGGGGGTCAGGAGAGCCCAGAACCCCCCGGGCTGGGAAACAGCAGCTGGGTGGGAGCAGTGGGAATTAGTCAGGGCTCCTACGGCACAAACAGGCGGCTTTTTCCAGCGGTGCCGGCAGGAAGGAAATGCAGTCACTGCATGGAAAATGTCTGCAGAGGACAAAGGCGGCGAGGGTGAAGTCAGATTCCGGTAACCGGCGCCTCGCTCCCCTCCGTGGGTGTGTGTCCCTGCACACCTCCTCCTCCTCCTGCTGCTGCTCCTTATCCCTCCTTGCTCTCCCTGGTATTCCCGGCTGGATGCAGCCGAACATCCCGTGCTGCTCCCCAGCCTCCCCTCCCTGCCTGCCCATCTGGCCAGCGGCTTTCGCCGGAGCGAACTGGATCTCCTTCCTCTCTCCCTCTCCCTCCCTCCCCTCCTCCCTTTTTTCTCTCTCTCCGTGTTGCAAAAAGGACTTGTGAAAGTTGTAGACGTGAGTCAGAAATAGCTCATAACTCAGCAGCCTCCCCCCGCGGCCCCGCCGGCAGCTGGAGCGGGATCTGACCGAGGGGAGATAGGGGATTAAGCAGACTCCTTTGAAAGGAAGTTTATCTAAGGCACTGTGGTGTGGATGAGACTGGCCAGAACGGCTGCAAGAGGAGGAGGAGGAGGAAGGCTGGGTCCCAGCACAGCCCTCCTTGGCTTGGAGGCAACAGGAAGCAAAGCAGGGTGGGAATGTTTGGGAATTGGGGTGTCCTTGGGGTGCAGCCTCCCCCCAGGTTTAGGAATGGATTTCCACATCCATGGGGAATTTTGTGTCCCCTCAGCTCTGTGCCAGATGGTTCCTGGCCCCCAATCCTGGGGGAATGAGCAGGAGGGTCCCAGTGCTGGCAGGGAGACCCCCATGCTTGCCCACACTATGTACTCTCCTTGTCACCCCACTGATGGGGATGGGACATTTTTGGGGCACCAAGCCAGCAGGATTAATGACATCCAAACAGCCTGAGCTTAAAAACAAGCAGGGAGCTGCTGGACTCAGCAGTATCTTGGATTGGGATTTATTTTGGAGTAGGGACCCTCTTCCCACAGATGTCTGGAGGTGTGTGTGGACGGTCTCATGTTGTCACTCCAGTTACAGCTGCAGGAAAGGGGAAAAACCCCAAAACCCCATCTTTGGGTGTTCTAAAACATTTAAAAATAAGTTTATTTCTTTACAACTTTAAAACTCTTGAAAACTTGGTGGGCACTGACAAAATGTTGCTTTTGGGGGCTTTTGGTGTTGCGGGGTGTTGTCATCCTGGGATGGTGGGAGCAGCAGATCCCCCTGGGATCCAGGAAATCCCTGGGGAGGAGGTGCTGGAAAAGCAGCACCCCAGTGCTGGCTTGGAAGCACCTGGAATGATGGGGTGCCCTCTTTGGGTGCCCTCAGAGCTGCCTCTGTTGGGATCAAGTGGCTGCAAGGGGAGAGGGGCTGGAGGGCACCCGGGGAAGGGAGGAGAGAGGAGTTTGGAGCAAACTGCGGGAAATTGCTTTTCTTTTGTCTGCTGCAGCGGGGAGGGCAGCAGAGCGGAAAAGTGTATTTTGTTGATTTGAAACTTGAGTGAAATGGGTAATGAAGACAGATCAATACCAGCCCTTCTGCGTTCCCTCTCCGGGAAAAAAAAAAAATCCAGCAGCAGCAGCAGCCTGTCCGTCCATCTGGGCTCGCACCGAGGTTTTTCCAGTTGAACTTGGAGCATCCCTGTCTGTCCCTGCCTCATCCCAAAGCCCTCAGCTCTGCCAGCCCGGTGCCACTGCCACCATCCCGCTCTGGGATTGGTGTTTTGGGTTCACAGAGGAGCAAAGTCACTTTAATCCCTGTAGAATCATTGGTGACAGAGCTGTGCCAGCACCCCGTGCTCATGGAGGGGATGTAGGGACCCTGCCCAGGTGGTGCTGGGGGCAGGGGCTGGCTGAGGAGGGGGCTCAGTGCTGTCACCTCTGCTGCCACTGTCCCCAAGCAGTGACTGGAGCCCAGCCAGGTGTGATTGGGGCCTCCCCAGCAGGAAGGCTGCGCTAACGAGGATGTGCTAATGAGGATGCTCTAACGAGGATACACATTGGGCTGAACATGCCGGGGATTGATTCCTCCTTTTCTTCACAGGAAGCTGAACATCAGGACTTGGTGTCCTCCTGGCTGGTGTCCCCCCACCTGCTCACCCTGCTGTGACCCCACCCCGGGCACTCACTTGGTGCTGGGACTGTTCAGAGTGCTCCTAAAATTGTTCCTAAAACCACCCACAGCTTCAAAACCCAGCCTGGCACGTGGGGCTGAGCTTCATTTCTCCTCTGACCCTGGGCAGATTTCAGTGCATTGTCTCATCCCAGCCTGGTGAGGTCTAGAGGTGGCACAGCAGCGTTTGGGTGGCCCTGTGCCACCCCTCAGGGTTTATAAGCCATGGCTGGGGTCACCTCGGTGTCAGTGGCATCACTGCCTGGCCCCGGGCACTGGGAGCACTCCCAGGCTGTCTGAGCCAGCTGGATCTTGGAGCTCACCCAGGGATGCTGAGTGCAGGAAGGGAGGCCAGGATGTGCCAGGAGGTTTGGGGTTGCTCTTGTTCTGTGAGAATTGGGTGCTCTGGGGTGGGATTTGCTCATCCCCTGCCCTTAAAACAGCACAACTTGAAGCTGCTTTTGGTGGTTGTTCCCTCCCTTCTGTTCCCAGTCTCCTCAATTTGTTTCTGTTTGGTTTGGATTTGAAAAGAGTGGTTAAAATTAGAAAAAAACAGCACAAACATGTTTCCTGCTGTTTCTAACTGGGAGTTAAACCCCAAGACTGGATCAGAGCAGGGACCTGCATCCCTGAGCTCTGCAGGAAACCAGGAGCACCCTCTGGAGAGAGAGAGGGGTGCTCATCCCTGTGATCCCAGAGCCAGCAGGGATGGGGGGGACGAGGTCTGGGCTGTGTGGTTGAGGCGTGGAGCAGGAGCTGCCCCTTCCCGTCCTGGCAGTGACGTGCAGCCCTTGGGGACGTGGTGGCTCCTGCGGTGACCTCCCAGCCCGGGTGACAGCAGAGCAGGGATGTTTGGATGCTGATGGAGGATGTCCCCAGGCTGTGCCAAGCCAGCTGTCCCCAGGGTCAGGAGGGCACTGTCCCTCTGATGACAGCCCTGTGGTGCTGCGAGCCAAGGCTGCCGGGCCGTGGCTTCCCCTGCTCTGCCTTGTGCCTGGGAGTTCAACCCGCTTCCCGTAAAAACAACCCAAAAAAATCCAGGAAAAATTTCTCAAGAGCCTCTCTCCCCATCCTGCCTCGTTCCACACGGCCAAGTCCTGCTTCCCTCAGCTGGCTTTGGCTCAGGGAGGGAATATTCCCTGGAATACCTGCCTGCTTTTCCACCCACTGCCTCTGGCACGGGGATTACAGCCGGGCCCGCCTGGAAAAGCAGCCCCTGGAGATGCTGCTGGCCGGCCCGAGCAGCGCCGGCTGTTTCTGGGAGCAGCCAGAGCTGTTAGTAAGCACTTTCTGCGGGGTGGCAGCCGGCCAAGGCGTGAGTCAAACCCTTCCTGACTCGGTGTCTGGCAGATGCCAGCTCGTGACGCGTCGGGCTGGTCCCCAGCCACTGCTGCTGCTGCTGCTGCGGAGCTGCTGCCGGGACCTGCTTCCCCAGGGATGTGCTGGCTGCAGGGACATTTCCTGGCTGCTCCCGTGCCTGGGGATGGGGGCAGCTGGGTGGCACTCACCCCTCAGCTGGGTGACACTCACCCCTCACAGCCCCTGTGCTGCTCTGCCTGGCACCCTTCAGCTCTCATGCATCCCAGATTTTGAGGCAGCTGCTGCCCAGATCCCGCTGTTATCCAGGGATGCCAGGCTGGCCTCATATCTTGCCATAGGGAATCTTGTCACTGAGGGCCATGGCTGCAGGTGAAGGGGTGTCCCAGGGCCATCCCTGTGTGGCTTTTGGCCAGGTTGGGATGGACATTTCCATCACCATTTCCATTCCCATCTCATTTTGCTAGAACAGCGGCTTTCCCTGTCCCCAACAGAGGCAGCTGGCAGTGTCACCAGAGCTGGGGACAGAAACCCCCCAGCACTGGGGTTTGCTGGCTCACATTGGGGTCAAGGCAGTGCTGGAACATTCCCAGCACCGGGGCGTGGGATGAATGGGAGCAAAACCGCCTGTAAGTGGGAATTTCCTCTTTTACTAAAAGTTGCTGCTTTCCCTGGAAACCTTAACTGGGAGAGGATCGTTTTCCACACTATGGGGAAATTCTTCACAGGAACCAAGGAAGCAGCAGAGCTCAGATGCCCTTCTCAAGTTCACCCCATTCCCACCTCACCCCCACACGGATCCGCCACCATTTCTCCGTGTCAGCTCCGCATCCGAGCGGGGGGGGAAGAAAAAAAAAAGCCATTTAATGCAGACAAAGGTTGTATGAAAATATAATTCTGCTTTTGTTAGCAGCCATCAAACTCTAAAAAGCGTCACTTTTGTTTTCTTGTAACATTGTGAAAACCTCGTGTCGGATCGAGAGCTGGGGCCCTCTCGACTAATCGCCTCTCCTTTGTGTTTTTAGATTATAGGGGCAATTAGTGTTGTCAAAACCTCTGGCAATTCTCTTTGCTCTTGACAGGGTGTCAGTCCGCTGGGCGAGAAATGGAAGGTGTTATAACTCTCCGGTAATTAGGATGCCTCCGATTTGAAAATGCCAGCAAACGTGTTCGAGGGGCCGCGGGAGGGGGCGGGGAGCCCGCCTGGGCTTGGGGGGGATGTGGTTGAGCAATTAATTAGGGGCTCTCATTCCGAGCACGTTGCTGGAGTTGATGAATTGGCAGAGGGAAATTAGCGGCGCTCCTGGGCGCGCACCTCGCTCTCCTCGCCTGCCCAGATGTTCACCCGGGGCTGGCACAGCTGGCTGCAAGCACCTGGGTGCCCGAGCAGCAGCTCTGCACTGGGTGCTGGTGCTCAGGGCTCTCTGTTGGGTGCTGGAGCCTTGCAGGGTGCTGAGCTCCAGCCCTTGGGTGGGAAGTCGGAGGAGTTAATCGATAGCTCTGCCACGGAGGTGGCTGGAGGGGGAAACGCTGGTGACAAACAGAGCTCGCCCCGTGCCCGACACCTCCCTGCAGCAGAATGCCTGAGTAAATAGATAAGGCTTTGCAATCTCCCCTTGAAGGTCAGCTGGACACCCATCACAGATGGGAGGGACTGCACGGGGCCACCCTGTGGTCCCATCCCTGCTGGAGTGGCTGCAGGAGGTCCAGGTTGGGCAGTCTGGGCATCACTGGGGGTCCTGGGCAGGGGGGCTGGCAGGAACCAGGTTCTCCATGGGGCTTTGCTGGGTTTCTCTGCTCTTTGAGGTCCTGGGCTGAGGGGCTGAGGAGCTGTTTAGCTTGGATCAGAACCAGGTCCTTGGCATGCAGCTGGATCCTGGCTTGTGCTCTGCCCCATCCCACATGCCAAGGAGCTGCTGCTTCTTCCTGGGATCCCCTGGAAGAGCTCGTGGCTGCTGGTGGCTCCTGACCAGCAATTCTTGTTTGCTTTCCCAGGAATATGAGGCATCCAGGAGGGTCATTAAATTACAATGAAGCCCTAACCTTGCCCAGAGCCTCGGGAAGGGCTTTGGGCCGGTGGGATTGGTGGGAGGCCAGGACGAGGCAGCTCCTGATGGCTCCATCCGGGCATTGCTCCACCTGGGCAGGACCCAGCAGGGCTGGGATCCATCACTGACACCTTCCCAGGAGCTTTGCCCGGGGTGTGGACCCGTGTTTTGATAACCAAAGGCAGGGGCTGGCAGGTTCCCTCGGCCCTCCCTCCTCTTGGCACAGTAATTACAGGAGTTACTGGTGTCAGCTGGAGGTAAAGCTTTGATGTGTCTGGAGAACCCCGTAACCTCTTCCTCAGAGCTCTGCTCTGCAGAGTTATTTGGGTGATCAGTATCTCCCCACTTCCCTGGCGTTTCCCTCCACCCTTCCCATGCTCCCAGCAGGGGAGGGAGCTGTGGTTTGATGCCAGTTCCCCCAGCTAAATTGAATTTAAAGAAGAGCTCTCAGCTTCTTCAGAGCTCTCATGGTTCAGGAAGCTTCATCCTGGTGCCAGCAGCACCATGGGACATCTCCTGCCATTGCCACGTCCCAGGGGACAAAGAGTGGTGACAGAGGTGTGGGGGACATGGAGGATGCTCTGGGAGAGGCACTGCTGGTGTTTGGGGAGGTCGGGGTCGGGAGTGGTGACGTGTCCTTGCTGTCACAGGTCCCCGTGTCCGTGGCCATGATGTCCCCACAGATGATCACGCCGCAGCAGATGCAGCAGATCCTGTCCCCACCCCAGCTCCAGGCCCTCCTGCAGCAGCAGCAGGCAATAATGCTGCAACAGGTAACACTGCACCGGGGCTGAATCCAGCCAGGCAATTCCCACCGGGCTCTGGAAATGCTGGCATTTGTTGGAGGCACAAAAATGGGTCCTTTCCTCCTTCTGCTTTCCACATATTTCCTTTGGGATTCCCAGCACGTCCGGGGATGAAAAGAGCTGCAGGTGCTGACAGTGCTGGTGCTGCCACCCTGAGCCGGGGTCTCAAAGCCTGCAAAATTCCTGCTCAAGGGCTGATTTGGGGCTGCCCAGCTCCTGGGAAAAGCCGGGGTCAGGGTGGATGATCTTGGTTCAGTGTGCCTCAAGCAGAGCCCCCGTGGCCAGTGCTGGGCTTTGGGCAGGTGCATGTGTCCAGCTCCAGAGCTGAGGTTTGTTTCTTATGGCCCTGCTCGACTTTTCCAGAGATTTTAGTCAGATGGGGAGGGAAGAAAAAGGAGGAGAAGGGGAAAAAAAAAAAAGCAGATTTCCACTCTGAAACAAAATATGTCTGCTTGGGTAAACAGCTGCCGGCAGCGGGAAGGAGGGAGAGAGGGAGAAACCCCACAAGCATCCTCCACACCCTTCCTCCTGCCTCCAGTACCTGTTTACTCCAAACAGCCTGATAAGGATTCAAGGTTGGCCCCAGGGAAAGAACAAAGGGTAAACACTACCCTGGGTGGGTCCTTCCACAAGCCTCTTTGGAGCCGGATAAAGAAACACGTTTGACTGCAAATTAAACAACCCAGGCCGGAATAGCTCACATTCTCCACCGGCAGCAAACCAAACATCACACCTCTCACCCCTGACCCAATGTTCCTGCTCCCAGCCCGGCCACTCTGCAGCTCCCTGGCTCGGGCTGGCTCGGGGGTAAACACGCAGCCCCTCCAAACCCGTTCTCAGACACAAACAGCCACTGGCTGCTGGCAGCCCCGGGCTGATAAAGGCTTCCCAGCATCCCCAGGGACATTCCTGAGCCTCTTCGAGGGGGCTGGGAGGGTCTCACTGACCTCCCCGTGCCTTCCTCCCCCTCCCTGCACGCAGCAAATCCATCACCCACCGTTTATGCAGGGGCCAGGGTGAGAGCTGGTGGCGATGCTGGCAGGTCCAGCGCTGCCTGTGGGCACTGGGACCCTCTCTGGTGGCTCCCCTGTGGATCCAGGGGGTTTATCCCTGTTTTAAACAGCTCTGCTTTGATTTGAGGGGCTGTTTGACTGCAGGGCTGAGCCCCCAGCTCTCACAGGCCAGGGGTTGTGGCTGCTCCTGGTCCTCCCCAGCTGGGACCCCTCTGGCTCTCACATCACTTGTCAGGGGTGTTTTGGGGTCCCACCGTGCCAAAACCGGGGTTTCCCCACCCTGAAGTACTCTGTGATGTGCCAGAGCACTCCAGCCTGCTTTTCTGTCGAGGTTGGCATTAAAATAAACATCAGGGTGGGCATTGGGGGTGTTTGAGGGCTTCAGGGGCCATTCCAGAGCCCTTGGCAATGCATGCCCAGGGTTCTTCTGCTGCCCTGACTCCCCTGGTGGGTGCTTTCCCTCCTGCCCTGCACCGGGTGACACAGGGAGCCCTGGTGACAGTGCCAGGAGCTGGAGTGGCTGTGGCAAAGCCTTGGCACTGGGCACAGGGTGGGCACGGGGTGGTTCCACTGCTGATCCCGTTGCTCTTTCCCTATTCCAGCTGCAGGAATACTACAAGAAGCAGCAGGAGCAGCTTCACCTGCAGCTGTTGACCCAGCAGCAAGCCGGAAAGCAGCAACCCAAAGAGGTGAGCTCACCTGGAGGGCACTGGAGGGGCACCAGCACAAAACAAGGTGTGGCACAACCCCCAGGGAGCCCATGGCAGTGGGACATGGGACATGCTGCTCTGGGGGTGCCAGGGTGACCAGTCCTGTCACTGGGAGTTGTTCTTCCTATTGTTCCTCCTCCTCTTCCTCCCTCTCTGTGATCTGGTGGGGATGTGGGGCAGCACTGGAGGGGCACTGGAGCCTCCCTGGTGACAGGGACAGGTGCCATCCCCCCAGCACAGAGCGAGGGCTCCCCAAATCCCCCTGTGCTGGGATCAGAGAGGGCTCAGCCCAGCCCAGCCCTGCCAGGCTCAGCTTGGGCAGCCCAGTCCTGGCTGAGCTGGCACAGCAGTGCCCTGGTGAGTGGGCAGGGCTGCTCAGGTGGCAACAGAGCTGGGCTTTTCCTGCCAGGAAGGAAAAGGTGGCTCTCCAAAGCCCAGGGAAGTGATTCCAGGAAAGGGATTCTCCAGCAGGAGACTCTGAGGTGGGCAGGGCTCTCAGCCCCCCAGGATCACGCTGGCAGTGCCTGCTGGAGACTCATTTTGTGCCCCTGTGATTGCAGCAATCTTGCAGAACCCCCTTCTCACAGCAGCTTTTGCCCCCAAGGGCACAGTGACGCCCCCCAAGGGGCTGTGGCTGTGTTTTGGGGACATGCTGGTCGCACAGAGGCTGGGGACAGAGCCCAGCCAGCAGACAGCACTGCTCCCTTCCTTTCCCTTGGCTATTTTTGCCCCTCTCTCTTGCCAAAATGCTTCACGTGGGGTTTTTCTGCTGTGCAATTTTGCAGAATTCATGTCTGGCGTTGCTGCCCCTCCCCTGAGTGTCCTTCCATGGGCTCCAAGTGACAAGGGACCTGTTCCTGAGCCACTCCCTCCATGTCCCTGCAACACTGGGGCTGTTTGTGGCCATCCCTCCTCCCAAAATCCAGCAGCCTGATGCACACCCAGCACTTGAAACTCATTTTTTTGGCAGGGAGGGAAGATTTAAAGCCCAAGCTGCGTGTTGGGGTGGCACAACTGGCAAAACCCCGCTGGCATCAGGGGACCAGGGTGGCTGCAGTGGCTCAGGGTCACCTGCTGCAGCCTCAGGCAGGCTCTCACTGTGGGGTGTGGGTGAATTTCCAGGGTCAGGGTTATCAGAACCATCTCCAGGAGCTGCTGGTGCTCGGGGAAATGGGGGAGGTGTGAATGTGAGCTTCCTCAAGGACTTTCCTGCTGGCCCTGGTGATGTTCTCTTGCAGCACCGAGCAGGGATATAATTAAGCTCTAACAAAGCGCTTGCTTAGCGGGCTCCGCTTTAAAAAGCTCGTGTTAACTTTTAATTAAATGCTACAGAGGAGATGGGAAATTTATCCAACAAGAAAGGGTGTAGCAGGAGGGGGAAGGGGTGTTGGATGCTGCTGGAGGGGTGTGTGTCCAGCTTTCCTGCTGGGAAAAGCACTGAGGGGGTCTCAGCAAGGGGATGTCAGTGTTTCCCTTCCTCAGAATCCTTGGATAAGCTTTGGTTTCACCCCAAAAATTTGGGTGGGTGGTGTTCCTAAAGTCTGTGTTGATGTTTGTCTGCTGGGAATGGTGATGCTGTGGCTTCCCTGACACTCAGGGAAGAGCTGGAGTGTCTGGGATGCCTCCACAGAGCCACCCTTGGATCTTCCCTGGAAACCCACGGCCAGATTTAATTCCAGCCCTGCTGCAGGATTTGTAAACCCAGCACCTCCTGCTTCCCCTCTGCCTGATTCCAAGGGCTCCTCTCTGTGAGTCAGCAGCTCAGAGTGGGATCTGCAGGTGGGAAGGACACCAGGAAGGAGCTGGGAGCAGGGGCAGCATCTCTGGGAGGAGCAGCTCTGATATCCCTGGGAGCAGGACAGAATCTCTGGGATGAGCAGCTCTGATATCCCTGGGATGGGGAGTGCCCCAGAGAAGGAAAGGACAGACAAGAAGATGGAAATGTGTGGGAAGAGCCTTTCAGCAGCATCCTGTCCTTAAAGAAGCAGGGATGCTCTGTGTCCATGGGTGCTGTGCCACACTAGGGCCATGAGGAAGGGGCAGAGCAAGGCAGCTGATCCATGGATCCATGCATCCCGCCAGGATGGGGCTGAGCTGTGGCACATCCCAGCCCTTCCTGGGGCATTTTGCTGTGCTGGGGTGTGAGGGAAAAAAGGAGCTGTGCTCATGTCTGCCATCCTGCTCCTCCCGGGGTGCAGAGACCCCAAAATCCCCTGGGAAGGTCCCAGTGTGTCCCCAGAGCTGCCGAGGGCAGGGGCTGTCCCTGTGCTGAGGCAGGCAGGGTGGGGAGGGGGAGCTGCTGGCTCCTAACCCCGGTGTCAGCTTAATGAAGTGCTGCTGTCAGTCCCGCGTGTCACGGCGCAAACTCCTCCTGATGTGCTCATAAATCAAAGTGACGGCGCCTCCTGCCCCGGTGGCTGCACCCGCTCAGCTGCGTCTAATGCACGGGGATGCTGCAGACCCCCAGCCCCACGCCGGGAGTGGGCTGGGAACGAGCTGGGAATGAGCTGGGAATGGGCTGGGAGAGCCAAGCCTTGGATTCAAATGGGCTGGGAATGAGCTGGGAATGAGCTGGGGGAGCCAAGCCTCAGTGATGCTGCAGACCCTCAGCCCCACGCCGGGAAATGTGCTAGGAAAGGGCTGGGAAGGAGCTGGGAATGAGATGGGAATGAGCTGGAGGAGCCAAGCCTCAGTGATGCTGCAGACCCCCAGCCCCAAGCCGGGAATGTGTTGGGAACAGGCTGGGAATGAGCTGGGAATGAGCTGGGGGAGCCAAGGCCAGGATTCGGCCCCAGCTCCTCTGGGAGTGGCTTTTCCAACGGGAAATGGGAGTTATGAGGATCAGCGGGGTGTGAGGTTTTTGGGAATGCTGGGGCTGTCATCCAGGCTCTCCCCAGCCTGGTTTCTCCAGGGAAAGCTTGGCTTGGAGTCCATGGGCTGGTGGATGGCTCTGCATCCTTTCACCCATCACTCAGGGGTGGCAGATTGGCTTCCCCTTGGATCAGGCCTTGGTTTCTCTTGGATTTGTGTTCCTGGGGCTGCTCCTCCTGTTCCTGGTCTGTGGAAGCTGGAGGGACATGGATTTGAGGCACATGAAGGTTCAACCTTCACATCACCAGGTTCAACAGCATCCCTGCCAGAGCCAGGGGTGGGGTCAGGGGGCTCAGGGGGTCTGAATCCAGCCAGGCCAGGTCAGGAGAGCGTGGCTGGGCTGTGGGATGCAGGCAGCGTGCCCAGGGATCCTCCTGACCTCATCCACTCCCAGCAGCTCAGCCTGGAAGTGACGTGGATGAGGCAGTGCTGGAGCAGAGCTCGGGCTTGCCCCAGGGCCCTCGGGGAGGGCGGTGGTGGAGCCGGGAAGAGGAGGAGAATCCTGTCCTGTCCCATCCCATCCTTTTCCATCCCAGCTGCTGTTTCTAAGCAAGGCAAGGACAGTGTGTCCATCCCACACGGTGACAGAGCTTCCCCTCGCCAGGAGGGGACACCCTGGGGGGACAGAGAAGCTGCTGTTGAAGCTCTCAGGCTGCAACCTGGTCCTGCCCTTTTCCCTCCATCCGGCTGATCCCATGGCCTGCAGCCCTCGTGGCTCAGGAGTCGGGGATTTCTCTTCACTGAGCAGGAATTGCTTTGATTTGTGCCTTGATCTTTAAGCCTCAGAGGTGCAGGGCTGAGACGGAGCCAGGGAGGATCCAGGTCTGACTCTGGGGAGGCAATTCCACTGTGGCCAAGAGGTGGAGAGGACAGGGAGAGCCCACACATCTCTGTGAGGCTGAGAAACTGGAATTAAACTCAGTCTGTACCCCAGACAGGAATGGTGGTGGTGCCTGATGCTGCAGAGAGGGGTTTGGAGCCCATCCTCACCCTCTGGTTCACAAAGCCAAGGCTGAGCACCAACAACATCCACAGGGATCCACCTGCATCCAGTGAGACCCTGGGTGTGACCCCAAACTGAGTCAGGGATTGGGATGGCCCCAAACTCAGGGACTGGGATGGCTCCAAACTCAGTCAGGGACTGGGATTGCCACAGAGAGTCTGGCTGCTGCTCCCTGTTGATGCAGCCTCAGGGATCACCAGTTCCCTGGAATTCCCAGTGCCTGGGGGGCCTGAATCCCCTGGTGCTCACAAAACAAGGCCAATCCTGCCTGCGGAGCTCTCGTGCTGCTCAGTCAGAGCACGAACATGGAAATTCTCCTTTTGGGGGGGGCTGCAGAGTGCAGCGAGGGGGGGATGTGCCCCAGCCTGGCTCCCCGCCGGCACCGTCTGCCCAAGCAGGGGGGTTTGGGGGGGTTCACGGGGTCACGGAGCCGCCTGCCCCACTAATGAGGCCGGGCAGCCCCGGGGCAGCTCCCCTCTCCCGGCCAGCTCGGATTAGCAGCTGCCTGTCCCCAGCCCTAATTGAATTCTCTCCCCTTCACTTAATTCTCATGGATTTCTCGGCGCCTCCCCAGGGACCCATCCTGCCTAACTAGTTTAGGGCCGGCGATGCTGGTCAGAGCCTGGCCAGCTCCAGGGGGGTGAGGGAGGGTCACCTACTTGAGGGGTGGCTGTGGCCAGGGTGGGGACACCAGTACTGGCACTGGGCACCCCCTTCCCTGCACCAATTCCAGCCCCTCACCAAGAAAGGGCTCATTACAGTCATTTTTGACAAACAGGGCTAAATTTCTGCCTTACAGGAGGGTTCTGTGTCTGTTGCCTGCTGGGACCCCCCCTTTTTTTTACACCAACACCACAGCTGAGCCTCCCCCATGGGAGCTTTACGTGTCCCTCCCCGCACAGCTCCGAGCAGACCCCCAGCTCCTCTCTCTCCCTTTTCTTTCCAGCGCTTTATTTTTCCCTTCCCCTTTTCCCTTTCCTTCCCCTCCTCTTCCGATAGATCAAAGCCTCTGAGCCGAGCAGGCCCCGCAGCAGGATGGAGGCACCGCCGGGCGCGGCGTCCCCAGCGCTGCCGCCCCTCGCTGCCAGCGCCCCTCGCCGCCACCTCCAACCCCCTCCTGCCCTGCCAGGCCGGGAATAAAGCTCGGATTTGTCCCTCCTTTTGTCTCAGCAGCCGTTGGGGAACAAGCAGCTGGCCTTCCAGCAGCAGCTCCTGCAGATGCAGCAGCTCCAGCAGCAGCACCTGTTAAACCTGCAGCGCCAGGGCCTGGTGAGCCTCCCGCCGGGGCAGGGCACGGTGCCCCTGCAGAGCCTGCCCCAAGGTAAGCACCACGGCCTGTGGGGGGTCCTGGGCTGGAGCTTGTCCAGATTTGGGTGAGGGGGCTGGGGAGGGGCTCTGGTGTTGGGTTTTGTGGTGCCCCCAAAGTTTGGGGATGGTGATGTCAGCAGTTGGAGACGTGCAGGGTTGGGGTCTGGGTTCCAGAGGGGCGCAGGGTTGGGGCACCTCTTCCTCTGGCAGGGGTGTGCCAGGATTTGGGGTACCTCTTCCTCTGGCAGGGGAGTGTCAGGATTTGGGACAGGATTTGGGTACCTCTTCCTCTAGCAGCGGGGTGCCAGGATTTGGGACACCTCTTCTCTAGCAGAGGACTGTCAGGATTTGGGGCACCTTTTCCTCTAGCAGGGGGTGCTGGGATTTGGGACACCTCTCTTCCTCTAGCAGAGGAGTGCCAGGATTTGGGGCACCTTTTCCTCTGGCAGAGAGTGCCAGGATTTGGGAAGTCAGACTCTTCTCCCTTCTGGGAACAGCTCTGTGAGTGCTGCAGGTGCTTTGCTCTGTGTTTCCCAATGGGGCCCTGCAGCCTCCCCTTGCTGTGCCCAGCTCCAGGTGATGCTCTCCCAGTGCCGGGTGAGATGTGGGGAGTCAGGGAGCAGGGAGGAAGCCCTGGCTGCTGCCTCGTGTCCCTGCTGACATTGCTCACTCTCTCCTGTGCCTCAGCTGTTTGTCCCTCAGACCTCCAGCAGCTCTGGAAGGAGGTCACGGCCACCCAGCCCGTGGAGGACAGCATTAAGCAGGAAGGTCTTGACCTCACCACCAACACCTCCAACTCTACCTCGTTTTCGGCCGCCAAGGTCTCGCCTCCCATTTCCCACCACCCTCTGCCCAATGGACAGAGCACCATGCACACGCCCAGAAGGGACAGGTAGAGCTGGGTCGGGCCTTGGCACTTTGTGATTTTATTCCTGGAGAGGTGGAAGGGGCTGGGATCCATCACCCACAGGGCTGGGAGGGATGGGGGTTTATGCCCACCCCATAAAAGAGACCTGGCACTGTTTTGCTGCACCCACAGGGAGCTGTCACTGTGGGGTGTCCCATGGGTGCCCCAGGGCTGTCCCCATGCCTGGGAATGCTGGAGCATCCCAGCTGCCCCATCTGAAAGCCCCTTTCCCTCTTGTGCAGCTCTTCCCACGAAGAGACCCCCGGCTCCCACCCGCTCTACGGCCACGGAGAGTGCAAGTGGCCTGGCTGCGAAACCCTCTGTGAGGACCTGGGGCAGTTTGTCAAGTAAGTGTCACCTCTTTGGGGCAGGTTTTTCTGTCCCAGCTGGGACAGAATGCACCTGGTGGAGGGGAAGATCCTGAGAGTTGGTTCAGGCATCCCAAAGTGTGTACCCTGAGCTGGGTGACCACATGGAGAAGGAGAAAACAGGAGACCAGGCATCCCAAAGAGGATGATTCTGTCCCTGCATTCCTCCATTCCATGGAGGGGAAGATCTTGGGAGTTGATCCAGGCATCCCAAAGTGTGTACCCTGAGCTGGGTGACCTCATGGAGAAGGAGAAAACAGGAGACCAGGCATCCCAAAGAGGATGATTCTGTCCCTGCATTCCATCAAGGACAGAATGCACCTGATGGAGGGGAAGATCCTGGGAGTTGATCCAGGCATCCCAAAGTGTGTAGCCTGAGCTAGGTGACCTCATGGAGGAGGAGAAAACAGACCAGGCATTCCAAAGTGTGTACCCTGAGCTGGGTGACCACATGGAGAAGGAGAAAAGCCTGCAGGAGTTGCTGCTGGTGTTGTCCCATCCTTGGAAACGTCCAAGCCTGGGCTGGCTTGGAGTGGAAGGTGACCCTGCCCCGTGGCAAAGGTGGAATGGGATGAGCTTTATGAGCACTTCCAAGCCAAGCCATGGGATGAGTGAATGATCTGGAGGAGGCCAGAGCCCGGGCAGCAGGCGAGGGGGGCTGGCAGCCCTGCTGGGGACACGGGGGGGAGGCAGCAGATGGCAGATGGCACCGCTGACACCGCTTGTGGGCTCCGGCGCTGACTGATTAACTCTGCTGTCTGAGAGCCCTCTGCTAGCGTCAGGGTCAAACAAATTGTTTTCACGCTTCGTCAGAGGTTTACTTAATTAGTTCATTTGCAATTAGATCTCTTTGTAGCCGGGATTTTTAGCAAAGACATCAGAAGGAGCTGACGGGGCTCCTTCCCCCGCCTCCCCGGCTGTCTGCTCGGCGAGCACCGTGCTCTGCAGCGGGCAGGTTTTGGGGTTTTGCACACTCATCCTCCGTCCTCTGCCACCCTCTGAGGGTTGGCTCTGGGTGGGAACATCCCTTGGACTGTGCCAAGCCACCAGAGGCCTTGCCCAAGAGGATGAGGAGGTGTGAAGGCAGCCCAGGGATGAGTGAAGGATGATTCAGCCTCCTGTGTCCTCCTTCCTCTGCCTCTGAGTCACGGGGTGAACCCAGATAAGGCATCTCCTGCTGCCTGGCAGGGCATGTTCCAGTGGCACGGGGCAGATGAGCAAGCTCCAACTACATCTGGAGCTGGCAGGGAATGCCCAGAGCTGGGTCAGGGGGCTGGCAGAGCTGTGCTGTGCCAGGCAGGGTCCCCTTCCTGCCACCATGGGCACGAGGGGAGCCCCCCAGCAGCACTGGGGAAGGGTTTCTGTCCTCTCCTGTCCCCCTGGGCACCAGGGGAGCCCCCCAGCAGCACTGGGGAAAGGTTTCTGTCCCCTCCTTGCCACCATGGGCACATGTTGGGGTATGAGACAGACAGACAGAAAATTTGCAGCTCCCAAAGGCCAAGCCCAGCTGGAGCCTGGAGCCTGCCTTGAATCTGGGTATCCCCTGGGCATCCTCTGGGTATCCCCTGGGTATCCTCTGGGCCTCCTCTGGGCATCCCCTGGGCATCCCCTCCATGGGCAGCTGGGGTGGGCTGTGCTGGGCTGGGAGGGGCAGCGTGGCCTCGGAGCTGTGCTGGGTGAGGGTGGGGGTCAGTGGGAAATGGCTCCATTCCCACCTGGCTTTGTTCCCCTGGAGAAGCAGCCGTGCCCTGGCTGTGCCAGGCAGGCAGAGGGGCAGGGCTGGGGCTCTGGGGGCTTTGCTCAGGGATGGGTTTGGCAGCAGGGCCTGGCTCCCTGACGTGTCTGTGCACGCTGGGGCTGGAAGGCTCTCCCAGGCAGCAGGGTGAGACTCCTGCTGTGCTCCAGAGCCAGCCTGGAGAGGCTGAGGCGCCTTCTCTGGGCTGTCTCAACCTTAGTCCTGGGGAACATCTGGCACACGGCCCCTGGGATCCCCCAGCATCATCTTTTGGGGTGTTCCCAGGGTGGCATTTCCCCAGAATCCCTCTCCAAACCATCCCACTCCTCCAGTGAGGCCCCCTCGGGTTTGTGCCCACCCCAGCAAGGACATGGCCTGGCCTTGTGACGTCCTCAGGGCTGGCTGTGTCCCCAGGCTGGTGCTTTGCTGGGTTTGGGGGCGAGGTGATGCCAGGATGTCCCTGGCTCTGTCACCAGGAGCCTCAGGGAGGTGGGAGGGCAGCGAGAACCAAAGGTCCTGGTGCTTCCTAAAGAAAGCACCTCATAAACACGAGGCAGGAAGGGGAACAGCCTGGAAATGGCACCTTGTGCCCTCAGGGCTTTCCTCAGAGCGTGGAAGGCACCCTCCCATGGCGCTGCCTTTGTGCTGGGAACCTGCTCCTCTGGTCCTGCTGGCACCTCCTGCCAGCTGCCTGCTCCAGGAACCTCCCCGGGGCTTTCCCTGTGCCAGAGGCTGCTCCTGAACACCCTGGGGCTGCCTGGGGTAGGGCTGAGTGTCCTCCAGCCTGGCTTTGGGGTGGTGCCACAGCCTGGTTTTGCTCGGTCACCTCCGTGCCTCAGTTTCCCTGGTGCTCACCCCGCTTTGGGCAGCGGTGCTGGAGCATCCCTGAGCAATTTTGCAGGTCAGGGCTGATCCCAGGTGTGGCCCCAGCAGAGGGGCTGAGTGTTGGGCATGCCCAGGCCTAACCAAACCTCTGTGTTCTGCTCACAGACACCTCAACACAGAACATGCACTTGATGACCGGAGCACGGCCCAGTGTCGAGTCCAGATGCAAGTGGTACAGCAGCTGGAGATACAGGTGGGTGTCCCACCCCAGCCCCCATGGACACAGGGACAAAAAGCCACCTCTTTGTCACCCTGTGCTCCTCTCAGGAGAGCCTGACTGGGTTGGGGACTGTAACTTGTTTTAAACACCCTTCCCAAACAGGAATCCTGCATCCAGGTGAAATTCAAGCCCTCAAACTCATTCCCCTCTCATCCCAAAGCGTCCCTGTGTGTAACAGGAGATGCCACATATGTGGAAGGCAGCAGGGTTTGTCCCAACATGGGCTGTGCCACCTCTCTGGGAGCCACGGGACTGCTTGAAAACCAGGCCACTTATTTTGGTGGCTGAGCGTGGTCTTTGGAGCCCAACTTTGGGCTGCTATTTTTGGCCAGGCAGTTCTTTAAATAGCGCTTTTGCCAGCCTCTCTGAGCCCCCAGCGTGCTCTGCATAACTCTGTTAATGGAGAAGGGAGAGGGGAAAAAAGGGGGAGAAGATGGAGGGGTTGGCAAATGGGATGGGACAGGGGGGTCACCCCCATGGTGGGACAATGCTTGGGCTGGCAGGGGCTCAGCGTGGTGTGTGTGACACCACAGGGGACACACTGACCCAGGACACAGCAGGACAAGATCTGCAGCACCCTTGGGACCCCCCACCCAGAATTAGGGTCTTTACAGGGTCTGTGGGATGGGGGGACACAGCCAGACCTGGGTGGCTGTGGAGGCTGCATCCTCTCAGGCCATCCCTGCCATCCATCCCGCTCCCCACGCCTCACCAAAGCTTGAAAGCAATTACTGGGGCTTAAAGAGGGGAGGGAAAGGAAAAGGGGAGGAGGGAAAAAAATCATAATAATATTAAAAAAAAAAAAAAAAAAAGCTGAAGGGCGAGAGCAGAGCTGTGTGTGCAGAGAGGAACCTGCCACGGAGCCACCAATTAGAAAGTTTGGAGCGCGGAGCTCCCGCTGTGCCGGCTGCATCACGAGGGGAGAGCTGTCAGCTCTAATGAGCGCCGCGGCAGAGAAAGCACCGAGCTGCTCCAAACTTGCTGCAAACTCCTGCTTTTAACCCCTTCCTCGCCTGGCTCTGCCAGGGGGCTTGGCTGGAGAGTGGGGACTCCCCCAGAGCTTGAGGGGTCCCGGTGGAAAGGGAAGGTGACGGGAGGGGAGTGGGGTGTCAGATCCCATCGGCTGCGCCGGGCTCAAAATCTCTCCTGGTGCCACAGTGAATATTTCAGGCTCTGCTCAGTGCAGGGAGTAAACAGGCAGGGAGCAATTACAGCGATGTGGGAACGCTGGGGGATGGATGGACCGATGGACAGGGAGCTGCTGGGGAGGCAGAGGGGACAGGACAGTGACACAGCTACGGGGACAAGAGCACCCAGGGCTGCTGTGGGTGGCCCTGCTGGTGGGTGGCAGCCTGGGGGCTCTGGGAATGGCTCTGTGGATGTTTCCCCTGTGCACACACGGAGCTGGAGTGGCCCCTGTGCCCTCCATGGTGGCTGCAGCAGCCCCCACAGGCCACAGCCCCACTGGGGCTCTCAGGAGTTGGCACCTGGGGGGACACCCTGGGCATTGCTGCCTGTCCAGACCAGGTTTGGGGGCTCGTGGTAGCTCCTCCAGGCTGTGAGCACTTCCATGGTGACTTTGGCACTGTGTGACCATCCCTGTCCTGCTTCCTGCCTCCCCCAGCTGGCCAAGGAGAGCGAGCGTCTCCAAGCAATGATGGCCCATCTCCACATGAGACCTTCAGAGCCAAAGCCTTTCAGCCAGCCTGTAAGCGTGAGTCCCTTCCTGCCCTCTATGTCCCCTCCCTGATGGCTGCTGTCCCCTCCCTGCCCTGTGCACGGTCACCTGGGTGGGCTCTGGGGGATGGATGTGCCCTGGTCATCCTCTGGGAAATGCAGCTGCTCCACCAGCTCTGACATGGATGGGTGCATCCCCATCACATGAATTCATCCCCATCCCATGGGTTCATCCCCATCCCATGGGTTCATCCCCATCTCATGAGTTAATTCCCATCCTATGGGTTAATTCCCATGCCACGGGTTCATCCCCATCCCATGGGTTCATCTCCATCCCATTAATTCATCCCCATCCCACAGATTCATTCCCATCCCATGAGTTAATTCCCATCCTATGGGTTAATTCCCATTCTGTGGGTTCACCCCCATCCCATGGGTTAATTCCCATCCCAGGGATTCACCCCCATTCCACAAATTCACCCCCATCCCATGGGTCCATTCCTATCCCATGGGTTAATTCCCATTCTATGGGTCCATCCCCATCCCATGAGTTAATTCCCATCCCACAAATTCACTCCCATCCCATGGGTTAATTCCCATCCCATGGGTTAATTTCCATCCTATGGGTCCATCCCCATCCCATGGGTCTATCCCCATCCCATGGGTCCATCCCCATCCCGTGGGTCCACCCCCACCCCCTGGCTGCATCCCACCCTTCCCAAGCCCACCAAGCCCCCCCTGCCATCCCCTCCCCACCTCCTTTGGCACCACCACCGCCGTTCCCGATGCTCTCCCAGCCTTCCCAACCCCTTCCCTCCGTGCCTGTCCGTGCAGCTGAACCTGGTCTCCAGTGCCAGCCTCTCCAAGAGCACTTCTGACACATTTCCTGATGGTTTACCTCATCCCCCCACCTCGGCCACGGCGCCCATCACCCCCCTGCGGCAGGGCCCCTCCGTCATCAGCTCTTCCACTTTACACAACGTGGGGCCCATCCGCAGGAGGAACTCGGACAAGTTCTGCACCCCAATCTCTTCAGGTGAGCTCTGCGCTGGGGCTCAGCGCCCTCCTGAGGGGCTCAGTGGGTCCCTTCACTCCAACCCTCCCCTCTGTTTGCTGTCCCCCTGCAGAGCTTGCACAGAACCACGAGTTTTACAAAAACGCCGACGTCCGGCCGCCCTTCACGTACGCCTCGCTCATCCGGCAGGTGAGAGCCACAGGGACCAGCTCTGCACCCCAAAACCCTCCCTCAGCCCCCCTCCCACCTGCTGAACCCCTTGGGATGGGTGTCAAACCCCACAAGTGACAGCCTTGTCCCCTGTCTGGCTGCCCAGGCCATCCTGGAGACCCCCGACAGGCAGCTAACGTTGAATGAAATCTATAACTGGTTCACGCGGATGTTCGCCTACTTCCGGAGGAACACGGCCACCTGGAAGGTGAGAGCAGCTCTGCCTGGCACCCTGGGCTCTCCCTGACCCAGCCTGAGCTCACCCCATTAGCCCCAGGCTCACCCCATTTCCCCCAGGCTCACCCCAACCCACTCTGGGCTCACCCCATTCCAACTCAGGCTCACTCCATCCTATCCAGGCTCACCCAATCCCACCCTGGCCTCACCTCAACCCAGCCTGGGTTCTCCCCAACCCAGCCTGGGCTCACCCCATTAACCCCAGGCTCACCCCAACCCACTCTGGGCTCAGCCCATCCCAGCTCAGGCTCACCCCATCCTAATCCTGGCTCACCCCATACCACCTTGGGCTCACCCCAGCCCACCCAGACTTCACCTCAACCCACCCTGGACTCACCTCAACCCACCGCAGGTTCACCCCAGCCTACCCTGGCCTACCCCATTCCCCCCATGCCTCACCCCAGCCCACCCAGGCCTGGCTGCTGCAGGAGATGCTCCTATGCTAAAGGACCAGTTCATTGCCCAGCTCTAAAATGGTGTAAGAAATTATTTTACGACCAAATCCCACTTTTTTACCCCCCCAGAACACCTCACTAGGCTGTGGGGATGCATCATCCCTGCAGTGGGATACAGCAAAGTGCTGTGTGGTAAAATCCAGGGATTTTCTGTGGAGAACAAGGGCAGAGGCAGGAGAGAGAGAGAGACTGGAAATAGCAAATGAGGTTAATGATAACCTGGGGGCAGGTGACACTGCTGGTGGCTGGGAATGCAGGGAGGGATGAGAGGGGGTGGCAGGGGGACCATCAGCAGGGAAACCCCTCTGCCACCCCCCAAACAGCTGCCTGTGCCCATCAGGTTCCCCCCACCCCTCTCACAGACAAAAGTTTTTGTCACTGAGGAGGTTTTGTCACCAGCCTGGGCTGCTGGAGTGAATTTTGGAGCAGCACACGAGTGCTGGGGCTGCTCCCCCTTTGTTTTTTCAGAAATTAAAGCTGGGAAAAGCCATCTGAGAGGAGCAGGGGGGTGTGGAAGGAGCAGTTCTGTGATTCTGTGATTCTGTGATTCACTTCT
This sequence comes from Sphenopsis melanotis, assembly GCA_035221435.1. Classification (NCBI taxonomy): domain Eukaryota; kingdom Metazoa; phylum Chordata; class Aves; order Passeriformes; family Thraupidae; genus Sphenopsis; species Sphenopsis melanotis. Next base: position 4,436,973 of record JAWMRF010000109.1, on the reverse strand, counting down.
TGCCTCAGCCAGGGAAGATTTATTTATTTATTGTTTCCTGCTGCCCATATTTACTGAGAGGCAGCTCAGCTCCCCTCCTGCTCAGGGCAGCAAGGAGTGAAGTGGCAGAGGGAAACCTGCTAGTTTAAATAAAAATAATTCAAATCAGCAAGGTGCAAGTGAGATGGAGCTTTTGGAGAGGCTTGAGGAGGAGGAATCCATTCTCCAGGAGCTCAGGGCCCCCGTGTGTCGCTGCTGCAGATCCAGGCTTTGCATCCATGAGAAACTTTTGGGTGGATATCAGGCATTTTGGCAAAGCCCTGGAATGGGACAGGGTGGCAGCAATGGGGCAGAGCCCTCTGTGCCCATCACTGCCCCCAGAGCCTCAGTTTTCCCCTCTGCAATGAGGTGAAATTGCCTTTTTCCTGCCTTTTTGTTGCTGAAAGGAATAAATATTTTGGTTTTTTTTGCAGTTTCCTCATACCCCGTGTTAGCAAGGGCAGACTTGGAGAAGGGTATCCCTCAGTTTTCTGCTTCCTTTTTTTTATTCTTTATTTTTTCCTGTTCTACCACCAAAAAGGGATGGCAGGGGATTAAAAAGAGCTTAAAAAGAGGGGAAGGATAATTCCCTTCACAACTTGCAGTGCCCAAGGCCAGGCTTCTTCTGGAGGGGGATACACAGGAAAAAATAACATATTTCCTCTCCTTGAAAACCACTTTTCTGGGGTTTTTCCCTCCTTTCCTGTAGCTCCCCCCTGGGATGGGACAGGAGTGCTGGGGGGACCAAGGTGGGGAAGCCACAGGGAGACCCCAGCAGGGCCCAGGGAGTGGGTGGAGGGTGCAGAGCAAACATCATTAGAGGAGAGAGATGAGAAGCAAACAGAGCAGCTGGGCCTGGCTCTGAGCAAACACTGCCTGGAAACACAAAACCACCTCAGGCTGAGGCAGGGGACACGTCCCCAAACCAGGGGCTGGCCTGGGACCTCCCCTGTGACCTGGGAGCAGCACAGGGATGGGGCATGCCAGGCTCCAGGGGTGCAGGATCACACCCTGCCCACTGCCAGGGTTTATTTTATTTTATTTTATTTTATTTTATTTTATTTTATTTTATTTTATTTCATTTCATTTCATTTCATTTTATTTCATTTCATTTCATTTCATTTTTTATCTTTATTTTATTTTATTTTATTTACTTTGTTTATTTTATTTTATATTTTATATTTTATATTTTATATTTTATATTTTATATTTTATATTTTATTTTATATTTTATTTTTATTTTATTTTTTATTTTATTTTATTTATTTTATTTCATTTCATTTCATTTCATTTCTTTTTTATCTTTATTTTATTTCATTTTATTTATTTATTTTATTGTATGTTATATTTTAGTTTATTTTATATTTTATTTTTATTTTATTTTTTATTTTATTTATTTTATTTTATTTTACTTTATTTTACTTTATTTGATTTTATTTTTTAATATTATTTTATTTATTTTATTATTTTATTTTATATTTTATTTTTAACTTATTTTATTTATTTTTATTTTGATTTTATTTTATCCCCACCTGAGCCTTCCCAGGCCCATCCTCACTGTGACTCAGAGCAGGGGGTGTCACCAGGGCAAAAAGGGGACACTGGGCAGGGGAGCTTCTGGCTTTGCCACCTCCTGGCTGCAGCCAGGGCTTTGTCTGGGCAAAAGGAAGGAGGGAGTGTGGCAGGACCTGCCTGGCATGGAGGGACATCCTGTGTGTGCTCGCAGGGACAGTGACAGGACAGTCCTGGGGTGAGGACAGAGTGGGGGACAAGAGCTTGTCCTGCTCCCTGGAATTCCAGGTCCCTGGGATGTCTCTCTGGGTGATGCCAGAGCAGAGTTTGGGGCCAAGGGGTGCCCCAGGCCCTGTGCCAGGGCATGGCCCAAATGGAGCACGTCCCTCTGGGTGGCAGTGGCACAAGGCTGGGACACAGGGCCTGGCTTCAGCCACACCAAGTGTCCCCCAAGGAGCTGGGTCAGGGTCCTGCTGGGACCCAGGGGGTTCCCCCAAAATCCCATCAGGCAGCACTGGCTGGGCCTGGATCTCCCTCCCCAGGGACCCTGGGAGCTGCTCACAAAGTGTCCCCAAGGGGTCAGAGGAGCCTGTCCCTGCTGCTTGGCACCATGTCACCCTGGCACCATGGCATGGATGGATGGATGATGGATGGATGGATGGATGGACGGATGGATGGATGGATGGATGGATGGATGGATGGATGGATGGATGATGGATGGATCCATGGATGGACGGATGGAGGGATGGATGGATGGAGGGATGGATAGGGGATGGATCCATGGATGGATGGATCCATGGATAGGGGATGGATCGATGAATGGATGGATGATGGATGGATTGATGAATGGATGGATGGATCCATGGACGGAGGGATGAATGGATGGATGGACGGACAAATGGATGACAAGGGAAGAGCCCAACTTTGTTTTTCTCCTCAAATTCCAATCCAGAGGGGCGATGCTGGTGCCATTTGCTGAGTTCTGGGCACTCTGGCGCTCGAAGGCACGGGGGGTGCTCAGTCCTTGTGTCTCCTTTTGCCTTGTTGTGCTGGCCAGGCTCCTTTGTTTATACAGCCCCCGTTCGACCTTTTAAATTGCTGTTAATGTTTTAGCGTAACGAATTAGTCTCTCATCACGAATCAGGACTCGAAATAAAAAAAAAAAAGGAGAGAAAAAAAAACCCCTCCGAGGCCAACTTCCTGAAATTGGGGTCATTCTCATTTGCAAGGCAGAGAATCTGAGAACCTTAATGCAAGGAAATTTATTCAAAGGCAGAGCCCCGGCGTGATTAGGCCCTTTGTAATTATAGCTCGGAGAGATTCCACTCCAGCCTCCTGCCTCCCTCATGGATTAGCAAGTGAGTCGGAAAAATACACAGGATTTAATTAGAGGCAAATTAAAATTGGTAATGAAATAGGGGCAGTAGCAAATGGCAGGGAGTTGGAAGGGGAAAAGGGAGCTGGTATCTCTCGGGGCTGCGCTGTCTGCCTACGTGTGTGTCTCTTTATTTTACATTTAGAAATGTAAAGATGGTCGATGTAAAGAAGAAAGGGAGGGAAAGGACCAAAACGACAGGGGAGGGGTTGGGGGGGAAAAGAAAAAGGAAGAGAAAGAGGAGCTGGCTTTGCTCAGAATCACCAGAGCTGCAGTGGAGCTGCTGTCCCTTGTCCCACCCTGTCCCCACCTTCCTCAGCATCAGGCTCCAAGCGAGGTCGTGACCACTCGGTGCCAATGGGGTCAGGGAGCACCCAGGGAGGTTTTGGGGTGGCAGGACACCCCCAGGAGGTGTGGGGCTGGGCAGGGGGGAGGCTGGCAAGGCTGTGGCACTGAGGCCACGGCCCGTGTGCCCGCAGAACGCCGTGCGCCACAACCTGAGCCTGCACAAGTGCTTCGTGCGCGTGGAGAACGTCAAGGGCGCCGTGTGGACCGTGGACGAGCACGAGTACCAAAAGAGAAGGCCACCAAAGATGACAGGGTGGGTGCTCCTTCCCCCGTGGGACACAGCCCCAGAGCTGCCACCAGCCTGGTCCCCAGGCTGGGAATGCTCAGCCCTGCAGCCCTCTGCTTTCTCTCTTCCTGCAGGAGTCCCACCTTAGTCAAAAATATGATTTCAGGACTCGGTTATGGAGCACTTAATGCAAGTTACCAGGTAAGGACCCAGCCCTGGTCCTGACAGGGACGTGGGGACACACTCAACTCTCCACAGTCCTGTTCTCCACTGGGGTCTTGCATCTCATCAGGAAATGAGGGACAAGGGGGATGGGTTCAAGTTGAAAGAGGGGAAATTTAGGTTTGATGTATGGAAGAGATCATTCCCTGTGAGGGTGGGGTGGCCCTGGCACAGACTCCATCCCTGGGAGTGTCCAAGGCCAGGCTGGACAGGGCTTGGAACAACCTGGGACAGTGGAAGATGTCCCTGCCCACAACAGGGAGTGGGATGAGATGTGATTTAAGGACCTTCCAACCTAAATTCCACATCTCTTCATGCTCCCTTTCACAGGCTGCACTGGCAGAGAGCAGCTTCCCCCTGCTCAACAGCCCCACCATGATCAACACCAGCTCGGCCAGTGCCATGCTGCACGTGGGCCACGACGACGTCAGCAGCACCGTGGAGCAGGTCAACAGCAACGGCAGCAACAGCCCCCGCCTGTCCCCACAGCAGTACAGGTCAGCCTGGCCCTGCCAGGGCACAGGGGTGCTCAGGGAGGCTGGCACGTGGGGCACTGGCAGCTCCCGTCACCAGGGTGAGGGGGTTTGGGCTCCTGTCCCCAGGGTGAGGGGGTTTGGGCTCCTGTCCCCAGGGTGACAGGGGTTCTGGACCAAAAAACTCAGGGAGTTTTGGGTTATGAGATCAGCTCCCCAAGGCTGAAGGCTCCCCACAGTCACCAGGAGCTGCTTGTGGGCTCTCATCCCCAGGGTGAGGGGGGTTCTGGACCATAAAACTTGGGGAGTTTTGGATTGTGATATAGCTCCCTGAGGCTGAAGGTTCCCTCTCCCCAGAGTCACCAGGAGCTGCTTGTGAGCTCTCATTCCCAGCAGGGCAAATGGGGTTTTGGCTCCTGTCCCCAAGGCTAGGGGGCTCTGGACCAAAAAATTCAGGGAGTTTTGGGTTATGAGATCAGCTCCCCAAGGCCGAAGGTTCCCTCTCCCCACAGCCACCAGGAGCTGCTTGTGAGCAGCTCTCCGAGCAAAGGGGGTTTGGGCTGCTGTTCCCAGGGTGAGGGGGGTTCTGGACCAGAAAATTTGGGGAGTTTTGGGTGATGGGATCAGCTCCCCGAGGCTGAAGGCTCCTGCTCCCCGCACAGCCACCCCGTGCACGTGAAGGAGGAGCCAGCTGAGGCAGAGGACGACAGCAGACCCGTGTCACTGATGGCCACCACCAACCAGAATGTGACGATCCCCGACGACAGGGACCTGGAGGAGGAGCTGCCAGTGGAGGACTTGTCCTAAGGACTCCTTCCTCCTCCCCCACCCAGGGGCAAACCCTTCCCACCCTCCTGGACGGAGACCAAGCCACGCTCCCACCTCCCCAAGGTGACCTTGGCGTTATCCTGGTTCTTTCAAGGCACTTCCACAAAGCAAAAGGGTTTTCCTTGGGACGATGACAATGACAATGGCACCAACCTGTTGCTGCTGGCGTGTCCCTCACGCTGCCACTGCCCGGGGACGGACTGGCCCCACCACAACATGGAAGCAAAACCCCAAGAGCTGGACTTTTCCTGCCCTCCTCCCTTGGTTAGTGACTGGTGGACGAGGATGGTAGGTTGGTTGTTCCTGACCAAAATGGTCCCTCCTTCCTTCCTGCAGGGAAGGCACCTCTGTCCCCTGAGCCCTGGGGAGCCATGGCAGGGCCCTGCTGTCACCTCTGCATCCCCCTCTGGGCTTTGCACTACGGAGGGCTCGTGGACCCTGCCCACGTGCTGCCTCCACCCAGCTTTGGGGGAAGAAACAGCAGAAACGGGGCTGAACCCTGTGCAGGGTGTGGGGTTTGGCACGGAGCTGGGATGGACACGAAGCAGCGCGGTGCTGGGACAGTGTCCCCTTGTCACCTCTGCAGGGCAAGCAGAGCAGCCTCCAGGCTTGGCCACCCTCCCTGAGCCCCAGCTGGTGGGGGGCTGCTGGCCCCAGCAGTGCTGACCACCCCCAATAGTGCTGACCATCCCCATCAGTGTTGACCATCAGTACTGACCATCAGTGCTGACCACCCCAGCAGTGCTGGCAGCAAGGTCACAGCTGTCACAGCTCCCTCCTTCCTGCTGGACATCAGCCACAGGTGCCACCTCCCAGCCAGCAGGGATGGCCACTGCTCCCATGTCACTTCAGGCACTCCCTGTGCCTCCCATTCCACCCCCAAAGCTGGGCCAGGGGCTTGGTGGAGCAAAGGGGCAACATCCTCACAGCTGAGCACCTGCAGGGGACCTGGGGGGTCATCAAAGCTGGCCCTGGAGGATCCCTGTGGTGGCCAAATCCTGCTGCTGGTGGTGGCTGGGGTGGCAGGGGGGAGGAAATTCTGCTTTTGATCTTTTCTTTTCCTCATCCTTTTGTTTGCGTCCAGATGGGAAGATACCAAAAGATTTCTTAGAGACAGAAGGTCCGTAGTTCAGGTGAACAGATGGTATTCATGCCAAAAAAAAAAAAAACAAAAAAACCACACACAAAAAAAATTAATAATAACGAGAACACAACCAAACACCCCTCTTCTCCCTGCTCTTTCTTTCTGGGGTGGTGATGTGGGTAGCCAGTGCCAGGCTCCTCCTGGGAGGCAGTGTGGCATTCCCAGTGTCCCGTGGTGGCTTTGGGGGGCATCACCTTCCCTCAGGAGCATCCCCTTTCCTGGAATCCTCTCCTTTCCCTGGGAATCCTCCCCTTCCCTGGAATCCTCCCCATCCCTGGCACAGCCAGGCTGGCTCTGGCTGTCCTGGCACCCAGCAGGGTCGTGTGGGATCTGCTGTGAAGGACCTGGAGCTGCTCTGTTTTTTTTGGCCAGCTCTGGGCTTCTCCAAAGTGAGCCCGAGGTCTCCTCTGTCCCTGTCTGTCCCGTTTTCCTGGGGTGTGACATTCCCGGGGGGTTGTGTCACCGTTGGCATCACGGGAGCCGCGTTTGGGGCTGGAAATGCCACACCCGGAGCCGTGGGTCAGGGCAAGGTGTCACCTGTCCCCGTGTGCCGCCTCTGTCACCCCCTGTCCTGGTTTGAAAAGGAAGTGACGTTTTTTTTGGATGCTGTGGTCAAACATCACCCAAATGCTGTGACCGCAGCGGCCCAAAAAAACCTCAATTTCTTTACAAACCAGGACACCCCCCCGAGGGGCTCCTGGCGCTGTGGGGTGAGCCTGGACTCCCCTCGTCCTTTTCCTTTTCCTTTCATCCTTTTCCTTGCCCAGCGCATCCTTCATGCCCAGCTGGCAGCAGGCACTGGGGGGGTCCCCGTGTGTCCCCATGTGTCCCCTGTGTTCCGGGGGTGTCCCGGCTCGGTGGGGCGGTGCCCGGGGGTCTCTCCCGTGCCCGGATCGCGGCGTTTCCCCGCTCCCCCCGCCGCCCCTCCAGCGCCCCTCTAGGTGTCACCCGTGCCCGCGGCTGGCCGTGCGAGCGCCGGGACAGCGCTCCCTTCCTTCCTTCCTTCCTTCCCGGAGCGTTCCCGGAGCATTCCCGGCTTATTCCCGGGGCGCCGGGACAGCCCTTCCTTCCCGAGCATCCCCGGAGCGTTCCCGGCTCATTCCCGGAGCATTCCTGGCTCATTCCCGGCGCCGGGACAGCCCTTCTTTCCCGGAGTGTTCCCGGAGCGTTCCCGGAGCGTTCCTGGAGCGTTCCTGGAGCATTCCCGGAGCATCCCCGGCTCCGGGACAGCCCTTCCTTCCCCAGCATCCCCAGAGCGTTCCCGGCTCATTCTCGGAGCATTCCTGGCTCATTCCTGGCTCTTCCTTGGCGGAGCATCCGCGGCTCCGGGACAGCCCTTCCTTCCCGGCCCATCCCCGGCTCACTCCCGGCTCATTCCCAGCCCATTCCCGGCTCATTCTCGGCACATTCCCCGTGCCTTTCCCGAGCTCTGCCGGGCACCAAAGACTCTGCTCGGGCTGGGGGACACCAACCAAGCCCCCCTTTTGCTGCGCACATCCCATTACATCCCAGTCCATCCCAGTCCATCCCAGTCCCCCCCCACTCCTGCCCAAGGAGCTGTGAGGCACCATGGATTTTCCCCATCTACTTTATTTTTTCCTCTTTTGCTCTTTTTTATTTGTTCTTTTTTCTTTTTTTTTTCTTCTCTCCCTTTTTCTCTTCTCCTTTTTTCTTCTCTTTTGTTTATTCCCTTTATTCCCCTTATTTTCCTCTCTTCCTTTTCTATTTTTTTCCCTTATTTTCCTTTTTTCTTCTTGCCCTCATCTTTCTTTATTCCTCTTTCCCCTTCTTTCCTTTTTCCATTTCATTTTCTCTTTTTTCTCTTTTTTCTCTTTTTTCTTTTTTTCTTCTTCTTCTCCCTATTTTTCCCTTTTCCCCCCATTTTTCTTTCTACGTTCCCCTCTTTCCTTTTTTTTCTCCTTCTTTCCATTTTTCCCTTTTCCCCCCCACTTTTTTCTTCTTTTTTTTTTTCCCCTTTGTTCCCCCACTCTTTAATTTAAGTCATTGTTGGGACACGTTTACAGCTGCCATGGGGGTTTTATCACCTTTTTGCTGCTTTATTCCCGGGAAGGAGCAGGAAGGGCCGGACCTTCCAGACTTTGGGATGCTGAGCCACCCCTCACCCTCCACAGGGAACCTCTGCCCCCATCCAGGCTTTTGGGATTTTGGGAATTATTATCCCTCTTTGTCAGCTGTTCAGCTGATTTTTGGGGGATTCAGTAGCTGCTCCCCTTTTTTCCCATTTCTTAACATTTTCCTTCACCTTCCTCCTCTCCTTTTTTTCTTTTCCCACCTCCTCGGGGTGTGATTATTTTTTTTTTTAATTTTTCCAGAGGTACAAACACCCCCAAAATGCATCCCAAGGCCTGCAGATCCCCATGGATTCAGCCAAAATCCCCCCAAACCCAGGGGCTCCTTCCGCTCTGCTCCGAGAATTCCCGACGCTCCTTGGCCCCATCCAAGAGCACTCCCTATATATTATATATATAAAAATAAATATATCAATATAAAAGAGGATTTTTTTTTTCCTTGAAAAACAATGCACAGGTTTGGAAAAGCCCAGTGGCTCCAGGTGATGCCTTTTCCCCCCCTGGGAATTTCACAATTCCAAAGGGAAACGTGCCTGGTTTGATACTCAGGGGTAAATTTAATTCCTTCTCTTACCCCCACCCAGCCTGGCCACCTCTGCAGGCTCCCACCTGAGCCCAGGTACTGAGTGTCCCCTCCTGCCTCGCTGCCTCCTCCCTTCCCACCCCTCTGCTTCATTTTTGGTTGGAATTTTCCGGAATTCTGCAAGTTTTACCTCAAAACGCTGCTGGGTGAGGGGGGGGAGGATCAAGGACCAAACACGTGGCAGAATTGTGTGTCTGTATATATTGAGATAGAGATATTCTGGCTGTCAACCTACCAACACAAATTGTTCCTTTTTTTAAGGGGGGGGTTATTCTTGTATTTTTGTGATTTATTTTCTGTTTCTCTCCACCCTTGGGGGGCAGCTGAGGGCACCTCCCTGGACCTAAAGGCATTTTTCTGGTATCTCCCACTGAAGGAATTATTAATTTTCCATGTTTTTGTCTTTGTTTTGGTTTTGTTTTTTTTTTTTTTTATTTTATTAATTCCTCAATGATTTCTTCTCCCCACACCTGGGGAAGGGGGGGTCAGAATCCAGCGCTGGGAGGGAAGGAGGAGCTGCTGGAGAGGAGCAGCAGCTGAACCTGCACCAAACCAAAGGGTTTCTTTGCTTTGTTTACACCCCTGGCCAACCTCGCTGCCCCGCAGCATCTCCCTGGATCTAGGTTTTTGTCCTGGAAGCGTTGGGGAAGGTCGGGACATTCCAGAGCCAGGGGCTGGGCTGGGAGGGATGGAGCCACGACAGACTGGGGACATCCCCCTTGGGGACATACATCCCCCTCCGGGAAGCGCCAGCATTGCCACCACCTTTTTTTCCTGTTTTTTCCTATTTTTGTCCCGATTTTTCCCCGTTTTATCCCCGGTTTGCGCGGCGCTGGGTGGGAAGGTGATGCTGGGGAGGTGGGGTGAGGTCCGAGGGGGCGGAGGGGAGGGCGGATGTGTAAAAAGCGACCCCGAGCCTCCCTCCCTGCCTGCCCCCGGCTGCCTCCCTGCCCTCCTCCGTGCTGTATAAAGGAAAATCCTGGCTGTGTATTTGTACTCCGAGCTCTCCGTGCGTCTGCGTGGGCAGACGGTAAACCCTTGTACAGTAGGTCTAGCTGCATGTAATCTGTATGGACAATGGCATTATAAAATGCAATAAAAGAAATTACCTATCGTGCTCTGCTGGCCTTGGTTTCCTTAAGGTTATTGTGGGGGGGAAAAAATAAACAAAAACAAAAAAATAAACAAAAAACAAAACAACAACAAAAAAAAAAAACCACCAACCAGAAAAAAAAAACCACATTATGGAGCATTATGGAGTGCAGATCTGGGGGTGATGGGATGTAGATCTGGGGGTTTTGGGATGCAGAAAAATTAAAAACTTCCCCAAAACTTCACTCTGTGCAGAAACCTGGGAAGGAGCACAGAGCGAAGTTTTGGGGAAGTTTTTAATTTTTCCATCTTCTACAGATGAATGTACACGGGGCCCCATTTTTTTTTTTTTTATAATATTGAATGTCCATTTCCTTCTCTTTTTTTTACTTTTTTTTTTAATTATTTACAGAAATAGCTCGTGACTCATCAAAATCTTTTCAGCAGCTCATGTAAAACAGTGGGGTCATTCACTGCAGACCCAGCCAGGCAGGCAGAAGGGCCTTGAGGAGGTTATTTTGTTTAGAGACTTTGTGTGTGCACAGGGACAGGGAAATTCTGCTCCACGGATCAGGGGGTGATGGCTCAGACCCCAAAAAAACACGGCTGGGGCTGCACAGCCCAGCTCTGTCCCAGAACCCAGCCCCATCCCACCAAGCTCTTTCATTCCTTGTTTTCCAGGATCACACGAGGTTTTTTTTCTTGTTTATTTATTTTATTTTCCAAGCCTCTGCCCAGGGATGGATGCCGGGAATGTTGCAAAACCCTCTTTGAACTGAAAAGTCGAGGTTTTAGTGCTAAATCCTCGCCGGAGACGGGAAGGTCAGGGAGGTTTAAATCTCCCAACGCCTCCAGTCTGGGGCAAGGGGAACCCACAGGGTTTGGGGTGCAGATCTGGGATTTTGGGGGTGTAGGTCAGAGGGATTTGGGGTGCAGATCTGGAGGGTTTGGGGTGCAGATCTTGGGGTTTTGGGGGTGTAGATTGGGAGGGTTTAGGGTGCAGATCTGGAGGGTTTGGACCCTCGGCATTTTGGGATACAGATCCAGGGGTTATGGGGCGCAGATCTGGGAGTTTTGGGGTGTAGATTTGGGGATTTGGGGATGCAGACTGGGATTTTTGGGGCACAAATCCAGAGGGGTTTGGGGATGCAGATCCAGAGGTTTTAGGGTGTAGATCCGGATATTATAGAGTGCAGATCTGGGGGTTTTGGGAAGCAGATCTGGGGTTTTTGGGGAGCAGACCTGTGGGTTTTGGGGTGCAGCTCCAGGGGTGGTGGAACCCAGCCCCTGCTTCCCCTGAGGAGCAGCCGGGAGCTGCAAGAGCTGGGCTGGGTTTAATCTGGGTTTATTTTGGCGGCGGCGGAGCCGGGAGCGGCGCGGGGTGCCAGGGTTTGTGAATGTGGGTCAGTGCAGTCACACACCTACAGGAACGGCCTTGTTTGCCCAAACCCAGCCAGATCCCACAGCCAGAGCCTTCCTTGGAGCCCAGCCGGCCCGGGGGGAGTGCAGGATGAGGCTGGGTGTGATCGCTGAGGGATTCACTGGGACCCCAGGAGCGCAGGATGAGGCTGAGTGTGATCACTGAGGGATTCACTCGGACACTTTGGGTCCTCCCTGTCCCAGGCCTGGCTCAGGCTGCTCCTTTCTATCATCCTCTGTTATTTTGGGGGAAAAATTCCTTGTTTTTGTGGGTCACACTCCCTTCAGTGTGCTGAGTGTGACCCCCTGGACACAGCGAGTGTTTTGCTGCTCTCCTCCATCCCTGGAGCTTTTCAGTGCCAGGATGGGACCAGATTTCCCCCCAGACCACCCTGCCCAGGGCCCTGCAGCCCCCAGAGAGGGGAGGCACTGGTTGCTGGTCCATCACCGTCCGTGCCAAGCAGCAGCACGGATTTTTCCAGGCTGTCCCACTGCCCATGGCACAGGTGGCACCCCAGGCTGCTGTGGGTAAAGCCCTGCTGCTCTCCAGCCCCAAAATCCCTGTGAAACCTTTCCCTGCATGGCACAGCTGGGGCTGCCAGCCTGGGGAACCCTGTTCCCCCCAAAGCTGGGGCTGCACAGATCCTGGACCCCCAAAATTATGATTAAGCTTCCCCATTACTCTTTAATTTATTTTTTTTTTTAGGTTATCAGGCCAAGCTGTTGGTTCAGGGTGTTAGGAAAATTAATCCACAGAGGTTTATGTCCAAAAAGGAGACAGAGAAGTCCTTCCTGGCTTTATTCGAATAAAGGGAGAGGCCATTGCTGGCCCATTTGGACTTCCACAGCCCCTGGCAGACAGTGTAAAACTATTTATTAAAGAACCCATTTGACCATCAACATCCTCCCCAATCTGATTTATCACAACTCTGACAGTAGCTCTACTCTTAGAATTTCAATCTGAACCCTGCTCCCCCTCCAGCGAGGAGCCCCCAGGGCTCTCCCCCAGCTCCAGCCCCGCTCTGGAACAGGAGCTGAAACTCCAGAGGGCAAAATCCAGAGGGCAGGGAGTGACCGCTGGTCTGGCACAGTGTGACAGAGTGACAGTGTGACAGGGTGACAGTGTGACAGAGTGACAGTGTGACAGGGTGACACTGCAACAGTCCCTGCTGCTGCTGCTGGGCTGCGGCCTCTCCCTGCGGTGCCTCGCAGCCCCGTGCTCTCAAACACAGGAAAATACAGGAAAAAGCAGCAGCAGGATTGAAAACAACTCCACAAACATCCCACCGGCTCCTCGTGACGCTCGGCACGGGGACAAATCCTTGTGGGGCCCCTCGGGGACACGGCCCCGGGGCGAAAAGTGAATTCCAGGCTGGTTTGGGATCTGCTGCTGCTGCTGCTGCCCCAGCCCGGGCTCCTCGGCGTTCCCAGTGACACCGTGACACCGTGACACCGTCACCTCTGATCCCAGCATCGCCCCAGGGAGCCGAACCTCATTTTCCAGCTGGGGAAACTGAGGCAGGGAAGGGTGCGGGAGGTAGAGGAGTTCCCTGGACACGCCAGGGAGTCAGGGAATAAAGGCCCCACTTGGCTTTCGGGCCTGGGGGAGAGTGGACAGGCTGGAGCACACACCCGGGGGGGCTCTAACACCCACCTGGGGGGCTCCAACACCTACTCAGGGCTTTAATACCCACCCAAGGGGGTCCAAACACCCACCCAAGGGGTCAAAACACCCAACTCAGGGGCTTCAACACCCACCTGGGGTTCCAACACCCACGCAAGGGGGTCCAAATATCCAACCGAGGGCTCCAACACCCACCTAGAGGGGCTCCAACACCCACCCAAGGGGTCCAAACACCCAGTCGGGGGCTCGACCACCCACTCGGGGGTCCAGACCCCACCCGGGGCCCCGAGCCCGGCTCAGCCCCGCTCTCCCCCCGCAGTTCCCCTCATGGGGACGCAGCCCTGAGCCCAGAGCTCAGCCCAGCTGTGCAATCCCAAACCCGAGGCTGGCCCGGGAGCCACCTCCGCCTGCCCCGCGCCTCTCCCCTCTCCCGGCGCCGCTCCAGCCTCCGGCAGAAGCTCCGGGCCGCGGCTTGGCCGCGGGTTTGCGCTCCCAACCTCGGGTTTTTTAAATTTAATTCGGTTTTTTTCTCTCTTTTTTTTTCCCCTTTTATTTTTGGAAGGGATTGGCGCAGACAAAGCCCCGGAGCGGAGCCCGGCCCAGCGGCGGGGCCGGGGGATGCGGGGCGGGCGCGGGGGCGGGCGCGGAGCCCCGCGGGGCCCCCCCAGGTGAGCGGGACCGGGACCGGGACCGGGCCCTGCTCCGAGCCCCGGGAATCCTCCCGCACCCATGTCCCGGCCCGGCAGCCCCCGGCCGGAGCGCCCGGAGCAGCCCCGAACCGAACCGGGACCGCCGCCAGGTCCGGGGGACACGGGGGGGCTAAAGGGGGGGCC
>JAWMRF010000109.1:4401390-4414533 GCA_035221435.1 Sphenopsis melanotis | reverse complement strand
TCCCTGGCAGTGCCCAAGGCCAGGTTGGACACTGGGGCTGGAGCAGCCTGGGACAGTGGGAGGTGTCCCTGCCATGGGATTCCATGACCTCAACAAGGCAATTTTGAAAAATGGAATTTTGGAGAAAACTCCAGAGATGTGAACATCTAAGCCTAGACAGAAACACTGCCTTATTTACATCCTTTTCTAAGCACCAGAAACACCCTAAAACTCCACACCATGGATCCACCACTGCACTCAGGGAAGTCTCCAGGAATTACTCAGCACTGTGAAAGGAATGATTACTGTAAAATTATTTTACAGCTGGAAGTTTTAGAAAGCTTTAACTTAAGAAACAAGAATAAATCAATTACCAGATTGCTGCTTTTTTTACACAGTCTTTAAGGGCCTAACACAGAGCCTCCCATGAACATCTGGAACTCACCTAAAGTGAAGTTGTAAATGGAATTCTGATGGACATCTGCAGCCTTTCAGATCTTCTGCTAAACTTCAGTAAGTGAAATATTTCAAAGGGCCTGATTCCCACTTTTATTTCAAACTAGCACAAAGCCTCTGCATTAGTGGAAAGTACAAAACCTGGTAAATGTATTTGGTGGGGTGTTTTAATTTATTTTATATTTCATAAGCTAATATAATCTATGTAAGCCATTATTCCATAGCTACATGAAGATAAAATCAGTTTTATATTCAACTCAACTTGTGGATCGACTGAGAGGCATTAACAGCCAGTCAGAACTCACATTAACATGGCAGGTGAAATCACAGATACTTTTACCAATATATAAAATCTTGGAGAAGCAGTTCATTCCTTTTAGGCATCTTCAGGACCCTGGAGGAGCATGAAGATGTCAGCCCTGGTACAGGCAAGCTAAAAAACCACGTCTGGATCTCCATGTGTTGCCAGAAAGAGTTTATATTTCTGGAGTGGCAAGGCAGTCCTGAGGAATTGTGGACTCTACCCACAGTATTAAATATTTCTCTATTTAAAGGCCTCACTGCCTACAAAACCAGGTATAAATGAAACCAACTTCATCCACCTTTACAGACATCATCCTTCTGTTTATTTCCTGGCACAGCACATCTGCTGATGCCTCTCCATCACATCTGAGGGAGTACAAACAAGTGGCAAGGTCACCCCAAAATACTGAGCTCAAATATTAAAATTTTCTGTGATTTTAGTAAAGAAAAAGCAAAGTGTTGGATGGTTTAGCAAACTTGAGGTTGGACTCTCTGTTCACAAAGTGGATTCAATGAGGTGAAGGAGAAGTTAAGAGTATGCACAAAAAGAAACCAGTTAGAAGATCCAGAATGAACCAGTAAAAGAAGAACTTCATACTCTGCTCTCTGCTTGTATCACCAGATTTTTAAGGGATTTACAAATAACCAATTTATTAGGAAAATTCCAGCACCAACAGATTCCCACAGGGAAGGAGGAAATCAAGAACAAATCTCCTTTCTCAGCCTGGAACAAAACTGCTGCCCCTTGTTCCACGTGTCCAGCAAAGGTGTCCAGCAGCTGCCTCTGTGTGCAATGAACCCAAAGCAAGGTCCCCAAAGGTATTTTGGGATTTAACTCAGCCAGACGTCACCAGGGGTTAGGTGTGAGTGCTGAGCCCCAGAACCAGGCTGTTCCTTGGGCTGATGCATCCAAGCTGGGCTGGGCATTCCCTGCTCTTCCCAGGACAAGTGCAAGGTCAGAACCTCCAATGTGATGTGTCACCGCTAAAAACAAATTCTGCTTCTTGCTCTCTAATCTAATCTCTCTCCTTAACAGCTTATCAACAAATGTGGTTTTGAGACTGTGGCGTCACAACGGAAATCTGAGAGTCAAACATTGCCACTTTTACATTTTCCAAGCTTCATTGTGTTCCTAAATCCAGCAGGGTCTGAGCAGACCCGCTCAGATGACGTCTGAGCTGCACCCAGTGACAGCACAGGGCTGACTCTGTGTCCTGGAAATATCCAAAGTGCCCATGGATAGCTGACTGCACACTGAGACATGGAAACTCTGGAAAACCCGGGCAGAGGAACTTCCTCCCCTGGCTGTGTATAACTCTGTCATCAAGCTGAGCACACCCTGGGCTGCTCTGGAAAGCTGGGAATCCACCAGCCTGAGCCAGGATCAGCCTGATCCCAGTCAGGAATCAAGCAAGCACATCTGGGCACCCCCGCCTGCCAGAGGTTTGATAGAAACATCAAAACCCACACAGCACAAACTGAATTGAACAGAACAGGGAGCACCAGAAAAAGAGAAATACAAACCTTACAAGTGAGAATGTCCAATTTCAGCAGGATTTAGGAGCAATATTTGCCCAGTTCTTGCCTCCACCTGCCTGATGAAGGATTATAAATGGAATCCTTACCAAGAACTGCCAAGAACCTGCCAAGAACTTACCAATCCTCACCAAGAACTGCTCAGGCCTGGCTGTTAGGAGAGCCATCCTATGGTGTCTGTCTGTATTGTAAAACCTAACCCCAAAGGAACAGAACTTTAGGGATGGGGGAGAGGTTGTTTCCACCTGGCTCCATGATTTATGAAGGATGCCTCCCACAAACATCTGCTGCCCTGGATTCAACACAGAAAATGCTCAGGAGCTCAAGTGGTACCATCTAAGGTCCAGCTTGTCCAATGGTGAGGAATTTTGGGTGTTGTGTCTCCAGAAGGGTGACCAGGCCTTGGAAAGAGCTGCCCAGGGAGGGTTGCAGTGCCCATCCCTGGAGGTGGCACTGACTGCTCCGGGCTGGGGACAAGGTGGGCACAGCTGGGACTCCTTGGGCTGGGAGGGCTTTGCCAGCCTCAGGATTCCATGAAATCCTCTGGAGTCCTTCAGGAGCACATTTCGGGTGTGAAAGCTGCAAGAGCTCCCAAAGTGCTGCCAAGGCCATGGAAGAAGCTCCCTGTGGATGAGAACCAAGGGCATTCCCTGGAGCACAGGGCTGAGGTTCCCTCCAACATCACCCTCACCCCAAACCTCCCTCCAAACCCTCCCAGGCCAGGAACATTTGCTGCCCAAAGCAGCAGGAACAGGCACAAAATGGGATGGACAGGACAGGGCCACTCCCAGCAGCCCTGAGCCACACATTTGGGGTGTCCCAAATCCCTGGGACAAGGCACAATTCTGAGACCCCCATGAGCAGCTCCAAACTCAGTCTCACATCCCACTGCTGCCTTGCCCAAGAGAACCTTTCCTTTTTGTTCCCACCCTGAACACTGACTTTAAAGGCTGCAGAAAAACCTCTTTATTTCCAGCATTATGTTCATTATAGAGCTCAGGCATTCTCAGTGTACTGATCAATCATTCAGGAAATGGGAAATAATTTTTAAGTTATTATTGCAATTTTTGATCTGAATTTTAATTTGGTTTTGTTCAAAATCAAGTTTTTTTCCTTGCTCTTAGAATTCAGCAACAGAAATAAATTTCTGTCTTGCAATAAAGAAATCTCAGAATTTAAAACTTCATTGGAAGTGACCTCAACAGGTTTTAAACAGAGGGTCACATGTACTGGGAGGCAAAGTGAATAGAAATTACTTTTCCAGAATATTGGAACTAAATACAAGAACAGCAGCACCTAAAGATTTTCTGGTTTAGATGCTCTGATCTGTTCCTGAATAAGGAAAGCAGCATCCTCCACCAGGCTGTAATTCCATACCAAAATCCTGGATTTTTGTTTCCTTTTAGATGGGGGCTGAGGCTGAAAAGTTCAATTTTCAATATCACAGGTACTGAGCCATTCTGGAGGAGGGGGAGAAAAAAAAACCCTTTTCTTTTAAATAGGCAACTTCTTAAATATGGATGCACGAATCTAACTTTAGCTGTCCAGGTTTTCACATTGCTGCTCTCAAATTCAGAAAGTAGAGCATTAATTTAGTCTGTTGACTTCAAGGTTATCATTCATTGAGGTCAATGACTCCATCTCTGAAAAGCAGAACTTCCACTTGCAGCCTGAGCAGCACTGCTGTGCCTCAAAACCTCCCAAAACCAGCAGCAAGCCCTGCTGCAAAGGGATTGATTTATCCATGGAAAAACAGGGGCTAATCCCAGGAATATCCAAGGAAAAATAAAAATTAAAATAAAAATTAAAATAAAAATTAAAATTAAAATAAACTAAAAATAGAATAAAAATAAAACTAAAAATAAACTAAAAATAAAAAATAAACTTAAAAATAAAATAACATAAAAATAAAAATTAAAATAAAAATTAAAATTAAAATAAAATAAAAATAAAACTAAAAATAAACTAAAAATAAACTAAAAATAAAAAATAAACTTAAAAATAAAATAACATAAAAATAAAAATAAAATAAAAATAAAGTAAAATAAAATAAGGTAAAATAAAATAAAATAAAGTAAAATAAAATAAAATAAAGTAAAGTAGAATAAAATAAAATTTAAAAAAATAAAATAAAGTAAAATAAAAAATAAAATAAAATAAAATAAAATAAAATAAAATAAAAATAAAAGTAAAATAAAGTAAAATAAAATAAAATAAATTAAATAAAGAAAAGTAAAATAAAATAAAATAAAGTAAAAAAGTAAAGTAAAATAAAATAAAACAAAATAAAATTAAATAAAATTAAAGTAAAATAAAATAAAATAAAATAAAGTAAAATAAAATAAAATTTAAAAAATAAAGTAAAGTAAAATAAAATAAAATAAAGTAAAATAAAGTAAAGTAAAATTAAATTAAATTAAATTAAATTAAATTAAAGTAAAATAAAATAAAATAAAACTAGAACAAAACAAAACAAAACAAAATAAAATAAAATAAAATAAAATAAAGTTGCTTTTATTTTAGTGTAAAAGTAGCTGCTGGAACGGCAGAGCACCTTCTGCAAGAGCTTTTTCCAGCCCATCTCTCCTCCAGCCAAACCTCCCTGTGAGTTTTGGGGGGCCCAGCCCACCCCAGCCCATGGGTGCTCCTTTAACCCCCCCAAGGAAGGCGAGAGGAGACCCCCCCAATCTCCCCCTTCCCTGCACGCTCTGCCAGCAGCAGAGGCAATTCCAAACCCCTTAAACTTTCCCAGCTCCCAGGCTGGTGATTCATGAGTTCAAATGTCCACATCTCTAAAAAACAGGGCAGGGAAAGAATGAGGAGCAAAGCAGCTCCAATTGCAGGAGCTCTGGGGGGACTCTGGCCCACTCCTGTGCCATAAGAACATAGATCCAGAAAGGTTATGTTAATTTTTAATGTACAAGGCTGTAATTAATTTCTGAGGCTGGCTGGATTAGCAGGGAGTGTAAATTCCAGCCTCAGCCTGGGCTGCAGATAAACCAACAGTGCTGAGGGCTGGGGCCTCAGGGCTCCCCAGGCTGGAGCAAAGCCAAGCCACGGATTCTGGTGGCTCCTGGGGACTTTGTGTCCTCCCAGCTGGCCACAACCTCCTCTGGGCACCTTGCTGGTGGCACCAGGGGTGGAATTGCCTTGGAGGTTGGCACCACGTCCAGCCTTGGAGATGCTGAAGCATCCAGAGGAGTTTTGGGGAGGTGAAAACTCAGAATAATCCCTCCAGAAGGGAAGTGAAAACTCAGAATAATCCCACCAGAAGGGAGCTGAGAACGCAGAATAACACTCAGAATAATCCCTCCAAAAGCTCTGTGCCCTCCCAGCTGGCCACAACCCACTCTGGGCACCGTGCTGGTGGCACCAGGGGTGGAATTACTTTGGAGGTTGGCACCACATCCAGCCTTGGAGGTGCTGAAGCATCCAGGGGAGCTTTGGGAAGGTGAAAACTCGGAATAATCCCTCCAGAAGGGAGGTGAAAACTCACAATAATCCCCCCAGGAGCCTTTGGAGAGGCTGGAAAGGAGGGGTGTGCACCCATCGGGCTGGGATCATGTGGCCTGGAAATCCAGTAAGTTTTGAAAGGGAAGGAAAGGCTCCATTATTCTCCCATTAAAGTCTCCCCCCCTCTCCCTTCCCTCTGTCAGTCTCTCCTTCTCTCCCTGACTTCCCCCCAGCCTCTCCTAAGACAGATCGTTCCCTTAATCATTCTGGAAAAGAACCCCAAGCTGATATAATATTATAATTAATTAATTCACTAAAAAGGTATTAAATTTCTTTTCCCCCCTGTGGATATTATCTGAATTCATTGACCTTTAGAAAAATCACCCTCTAATTGTAACCAGGTTCAAGTGCATTTCCAGCCTGTCCCTTTTACATTAATAATATCTTCCAGGACTCCACTATGCTGCTTAAATATTGTATAAATTTCACTGCCCCCTCAAAAAAAAAAAAAAGGAGAGAGAGAGAAAGGCACGAAATGAAAACTGGGAGCTGATTAAAGCAGCTCCAGAGCTTTGGGGGGAAGAGGGGAAAAGAACTCCAGGGTGGTGTGGGAGATGGACAAACAGAGCAGGGCCCTGCAGGGGCTGGGGTGGGAATTCCACATTCCCAAATGGCAGGAAAATCCCAGGATGAGGATTCAGGTAGAGGGAGCTGATTGCCAGGATTTGGGGTGCAGCCTGAAGAGGTTTAGGGTGAGGAATTCCACATTTCCAAATGGCAGGAAAATCCCAGGATGGAGATTCGGACTGAGAGAGCTGATAGCCAGGATTTGGGGTGCAGTGGGATGAGGAATTCCACATTTCCAGATGGGAGGAAAATCCCAGAGTGAGGATTCAGACAGAGGGAGCTGATTGCCAGGATTTGGGGTGCAGCCTGAAGGGGTTTAGGGTGAGGAATTCCACGATCTGAACTGGGAGGAAAATCCCAGAACTGGGATTCAGAGGGGCTCCCAGTCAGCAGGAGTTGATTGCCAGGATTTGGGGTGCAGTGGGATGAGGAATTCCACATTCCCAAGTGGCAGGAAAATCCCAGGATGGGAATGCAGGGTGGCTCCCAGTAAGTGGGAGCAGATTGCCAGGATTTGGGGTGCAGCCTGAAGGGGTTTAGGGTGAGGAATTCCACATTTCCAGGCGAGAGGAAAATCCTGGATTGGGATTCAGGGGGGCTCCAAGGCAGCAGGAGCAGATTGCCAGACTTTGGGGTGCAGTGGGATGAGGAATTCCACATTCCCAAATGGCAGGAAAATCCCAGAGTGAGGATTCGGGGTGGCTCCAGGACAAAGGGAGCTGGTTGCCAGACTTTGGGGTGCACTGGAATGAGGAATTCCATGTTCTGAACTGGGAGGAAAATCCCAGGATTGGGATTCAGACAGAGGGAGCTGACTGCCAGGATTTGGGGTGCAGCGGGATGAGGAATCCCCCATTCCCAGGATCACCCAGCAGGGAGGAAAAATCCCAGAAATGGGATTCAGGGCTGCCCCAAAAATCCCAAAGGCTCCCCAATCCCCCAGAAGCTGCTGATGGAAAAGCAGCAGGCCAAACAGACCCTCCCCAGCCAGAGACTCACCCACGGAGCCCCTTCTCTTTGGAATCAGTTTCTGGACAGGCATCAGAGGTTTTGCAGCCTCTCCCTCTTTATTGCAAAGATTTCCTTGCTCTCGTTGCTGGGAGCCAAGGCAGTTGTGGGGCTGCTCCCACCTGAAAAAAATCCATCCCCGCTCTCGGGTTTGGTGTTGCTGAAATGCCTCCCGAGGTGTTAAAAAATCTCTTTTTTTTTCCCCCAGCCCCACGGGAAAAATTCCCAGCAAATTCCAGCATCGGCTCCCAGGGAGAGCTGGGGTTTGCAGGGTGCACTTCCCACATGGAATCCTAAAGTGGTTTGGGTTGGAAGGGACCTTAAAGCTCATCCAGGGCCACCCCAGGTGTCCCTGGATCCTCCTCCTGTCCAGGTGAGCATCCCCAGGGGTCCCACCTGGCTCCAGCCCTGGAGCATCCCCCGGTGCCTCCTCCAGGTGAGCTCCAGGTGCTGCTGCTGTGGGAGCCCGTGCTGGGACAGCTCTGCAGGTGAGGTCTCACCTGCGGACTGATGGATTTGGGGGCTGAGAGCCCAAATCCCCGCGTCCAGGTCCGGGGATCGCCCCTTTCCCGTTCCCGAGCCCGGCCCCGGCTGCTCCGCAACCTTCGGGCTCTCTCTTGTGGCTGCTCAGCCCCGCTGCAGCCTCGCCGCGGCCGTCCCGAGTGCGGGTGCCCCGGCTGCCCCCCCGGGGTCCCCTGTGCCCCTCCCGGGGTCCCCATCCCCGCTCCTTCCCGAAGGAGCCGCCCCGAAATTGGGAAAAGCGCCAGGGGCAGGGTGGGAGCAGGACGGTACCGTGCTGTGCCCATCCCGCGGCTCTGTCCGTCTGTCCCGGTCTGCCCCAGTCCGTCCCAGTCACTCCCAGTCTGTCCCAATCCCTCCCAGTCTATCCCAGTTACTCCCAGTCTGTTCCAGTCCGTCCCAGCCCATCCCAGTATGTTCCAGTCCATCCCAGTCCATCCCAGTCCATCCCAATCCATCCCAATCCATCCCAATCCCTCCCAATCCCTCTCAGTCCCTCCCAATCCATCCCGGTCCCTCCCAGTCCATCCCACTCCATTGTAGTCTCATTCCCAGTCCCTCCCAGTTGGTCCCAGTCCCTCCCAACACGCAGCCCCCAGACCGGACTCATCCCCCAGCCCCTCCAGCTCCCCCTCTCTCCCTTTCCTCTGGATTTTTCCTGATTTTTCCCAATTTTTCCGTGGCTGCCTCGTGGGCTGTAATTAAGAGCCTCCTCTAGTCCATGGAACCCAAGGAAAGCCCCTCCCGTCCTCCCTCTCCCCTTTATAATTTTATTTTTTTTCCCCCTCCCTGCAGCACATAAAGGGATGACAGGGCTCTTGCATTTCTGAGTTGGTTCTGTTAATTGGAAGGAGGGTTAAGGACCTGCAAGGTCGTTTCAATCTCTGGATTTTTCTCTGGATTTTTCATGATTTTTCTCTGGATTTTTCCTGATTTTTCCCAATTTTTCGTTGCTGCCTCACAGGCTGTAATTAAGAGCCTCCTCTAGTCCATAAAACCCAAGGAAAGCCCCTCTCGTCCTCCCTCTCCCCTTTATAATTTTATATTTTTCCCCCTCCCTGCAGCACATAAAGGGATGACAGCGCTCCGAACCGGGCTCTTTTGCATTTCTGAGTTGGTTCTGTTAATTGGAAGGAGGGTTGAGAACCTGCAAGGTCGTTTCAATCTCTGGATTTTTCTCTGGATTTTTCCTGATTTTTCCTGATTTTTCCGTGGCTGCTTCACGGGCTGTAATTAAGAGCCTCCTCTGGGCCGTGGAACCCAAGGAAAGCCAAGGAAAGCCCCTCTCGTCCTCCCTCTCCCCTTTATAATTTTATTTTTGCAGCACATAAAGGGATGACAGCGCTCCGAGCCGGGCTCTTTTGCATTTCTGAGTTGGTTCTGTTAATTGGAAGGAGGGTTAAGAACCTGCAAGGTCGTTTCAATCTCCATCTGACCTTCAGAGTAATCCTCTATGCCAACACCAGAGCATGTCATTAAAATGAGGCCCCTCTTCCACATCCCGCCATCCCTTTATTCTCTCCTTGTGCACATTAATTGCTCATAAGTTGATTTGATCTCCCCATTCTGCAAGAAGTAAATTGCCCTCTTATTTCGCCATTTTCATCCTGTTTTCTTAATTAGGCCCTTAAAAATCTCCGAGGGCCTCAGCCGGGCCCGCAGGCCTCATCCTGGGAATAAATTTTGATCTCAGGCTGATAAAGAGTGAGCAGAGCCCGGGCTGGAACAATGTCATGGGCTGCCCTCCCTCCCCACATGCTATTCTCCTGACATGAAAAGGCTATCAGCTTTTTCTCTGTGTTAATATAGGAAATAATTCACACTTCAGGCGTTGTTCTCTATTTAGCGCTCGCACTCCCCTGATAAATCAAATCAAGGATTTTTTTTTTTTTTAATTTTTTTTTTTTCTCTCTAAAGTGTCTGGAGCCACTCACTCCTTCTCCCCCTCCTCGCCACCTTCAGCCTCTTCTCGCTCTTTTTTCCCCTCCTTCTCATTTTAATAAAGTTTCCAAGATAAACCCCTGTGATTTTCCAGTTTAAGGTGGATTTTCCCCATCCTGTGTGTGTTTAACACCAGCACCGAGGGGAGTGAAAACTTGGCACGTGCCTTGGGATGTTTTACCACGCACAGGCTTTTAAATTCTACTTTAAAAGTAGATTTTATTTTTACCCTTGCACTAAGCAGGAGAGTCTCCAAAACCTGCCTGGCCCAGGGGTCTCAGCACCTTCAGCCTCTTCTCACTTTTCCCTCCTTCTCCTTCTAATAAAGTTTCCAAGATAAACCTCTGTGATTTTCCAATTTAAGGTGGATTTCTTGCTTTTTTCCCCATCCTGTGTGTGTTTAACACCAGCACCGAGGGGAGTGGGAACCTGGCACGTGCCTTGGGATAAGTTTTAGCAGGCACAGGCTTTTAAAATCTACTTTAAAAGTAGATTTTTTCCCTTTGCACTGAGTGGGAGAGTCCCCAAAACCTGCCTGGCCCAGGGGTCCCAGCACCCAGAGGGGTTCTGCAAAACCCTGAGGCAAAGAAGAAGCTGCCACGCTCCAGGATGTTGTAAATAAATATATTTTTAATGATTCTTCTTCCATTCCAGTTCATTCTTTTATACATTTATTTATAAAACAGTAGTAAAATTTTTTAATCAGAGCACAGTGCATTAAAAAAAAAAGAAAAAACAAACAAAACTCCCAAAAAGATTTAAAAAAAAATATATAGTAATTATAATCCACAACTGTTTACTCACAGCCAGGGGAGACATCTCGTGCTGAGCAGTGGTCAGGGCACCCTAAAGCCACAATAATCTGAATTTCCTGTGGGATTTCGTGCCCTGAGCACCCACCAGCCCCTCTGGAGGGCATAGAGTCTCCCACAGCAGGTCCCCAGCACGGCCAGGGGTGACCCTGGTGGGGACAATTCTCTTTGCAGGCACTGATGGCAGCACACAAAGGGTGCCAAGGCCTCCTGTGAACACCCCCAGCGCTCCAGCCCGGAGCTCTGAGCCCTCCTGGATCCTCCTCTTCCTCACCTGGAGCCCTTCCCAGGTCACCCAGCGTCCCCTCAGGCCCCTGCCCTGCTCCAACTCCTCCTCACTCGGCACTTCCCCACACCCTCACGTCCCACAGGCCCCTCTGTGGGGCTGGCCCCCACTTCCAACCCCAAATCCTGTCACCAGGGGCCACCTGTGTCCCCCCAGGACATCCCTGTGTCCCTCCAGGACACCCAGCTCCAGGATGGGGGCACACAGTGACCCCATAGCCCAGCACAGGCCCCTCTGTGGGGCTGGCCCCCACCTCCAACCCCAAATCCTGTCACCAGGGCCACCTGTGTCCCCCCAGGACATCCCTGTGTCCCCCCAGGACATTCCTGTGACCCCCCAGGTCACCCAGCTCCAGGATGGGGACACAGAGTGACCCCACAGCCCAAGGGGTCTCCTCTCCTCTCCAGCTTCTCTCTTCTCTCCCTCAATAAACCCTGGAGGGTTTTCCAGCCTTCCCCTGCCCTTCCCAGCTGGACTGGGGAGTCAGGACCTGAGGCAGAGCCCAGAGCAGCTCCCCAGTCCAGAGCTGTGGAACAAACTGGTGACACTGGGAGGAGGAACAACCCCTGAATTCCAGCTGGGAGCAGCAGCTCGGCTTTGGCAGCTGCCACAAACCATTCCCTGCTCACAGCCTGGAGCCTCCTGCCCACGTGGGGCAGGACTTGCAAGAAGTATGCCCAAAAAAAGAAGTGGAAAACCCTTTTATCCTCCCAGGAAAACCTTTTTAACCCTTTTATCCTCCCAGGACAGAGTTGGGGGTGTCACAGGGCACAGACACTGGGTGGGGACACCTCCAGGACACTCAGGGTCACCTGGCAGCCTTGCCCCGAGGTTTTGGGGTGCTGGGGGTGACAACAGGGGGTTGGTGGAGCATCAAACCCCCCCCATTCCAGGTGTTCTGGAACCTTCAGCACCAACCAGCAGACAACACCCCCAGTGGTGCTCTATTAATGAACACACTCTAATTAACACCTTGTCACCCTGCTGGGACCCCAGAGGCAGTGAGTGCTCCCAGCAAAGAGGAACTGGGTGGACTGGGAAGCATCAAGGGCTTGGGGAGGACTTGGTGGGGATGAAGGATCCCAGAGCAGGGTGAGGAGACACCAAACAGGACACAAAGCTCACGGCATTGCCCCGAGGGCTCCAGGCTCCCAGGCACCACCCCAGGGAAGGGGGTGAGGCCAGGAGGCTTCAGCTGAAAGGCAAAGCAGCCCAGATGTCGCTGCCAGGCTGTGGAATCTGCAGTCAGGCCAAGCCAGGAAGGTCCATCCTCCTCCTCCTCCTGGCCAAAAGAAGCTGTGACAGACTCAGTGGCACCTGAGCCCTCCTTGCATAGACAAAGGAACTCCTGGGGAGATCCAGGTGCGTGGTGGGACGGGCTCCTCCTGCCAGGAGGGTCCTGGCACTTGCCCACCCAAAGCTGTGCTGCAATCCCTGCCCTGGCAGCTCCCCCATCACAGCATGTCTGCGTCCTCCATGCTGAAGCTGCTGCGGCGGCTGCTGGCCTTGGAGGCCTCGGGGGACATGGCTGAGAACAAGGGGTCAGAGGCCAGGGGCAGCATCGTGTCCTGCATCAGCATCAAGTCCAGCTCCTTCTTGGATAGGGATGGGAAGGAGGAGCTGTGCCCGGGCTCCAGGCTGTCCGGGAAGGAGCCGTCATCGAAGCTCAGGCTGTGGGTAAAGTCCAGCTGGTGATAGGGGGACTGAGGGGGCACGGGCAGCGCTGGCTGAGGCTGTGATTCGGGCTCTGGCGGTGGCAGCAGTGGCTCCAGGGTCCCCTCGTCCCCGCTGGCTTCTTGCTTGACCGCTTGCTGAGCCAGCTCGGCCACGTTGACGCCCGAGGGCGAGGAGGTGGGCAGCCCATGGACACGTGCCTGCATCTCCAGCTCCTGCCAAGGGGACACAGAGGGGCTCTGAGGGGGTGTCACACTCGGGGACACGGCACAGGGACGTTTACAGAGGTGAGAAGCCCCCAGGGAAGGATCTGGAAGATCCATGTGAAGCTCAGCACGCTGCAGTGAGCCTCAGCCAACAGGTTTGAATCAAGACCTTGCTCCTGGTGACTTCCCAGCCAAAAAAAGGCAGGAGACTGTCACAGACATCTTTTACGAAAAATCCTTTCCTTAGGATTTTTTCTCCTGAGAGGTCTCAGGAACAAAATGTAAACAATGGTTATCTGCTGCTGTGGAATGCAACAGGTGCATCTGTGATTGGTCTCATGTG
>JAWMRF010000109.1:4374977-4391932 GCA_035221435.1 Sphenopsis melanotis | reverse complement strand
GGTTTTGGGAACCATCCTAGCCTCATCCAGAAGCTCCTTCCATCCAGGATCAGAGTTCTGGGATCCCTGGGAGCCATCCCAGCCCCATCCAGAGACTCCTTCCACCCAGGACCTGTTTGGGGCAGAGTTCCTGTGACCCCTGGGAACCATCCTCAGCCCCATCCAGAGGCCCCTTCCACCCAGGATCAGAGTTCTGGGATCCCTGGGAACCATCCAAACCCCATCCAGAGGCCCCTTCCACCCAAGAGCAGAGTTCCTGTGACCCCTGGGAGCCATCCCAGCCCCATCCAGAGGCTCCCTCCCCACACCCCGAGCTCCCAGCTCACAGGAGGCAGGAGCAGCAGGCAGAGGAGGGGCTTGGCAGAGCCAGCCCGGGGTCAGTTGACAGCAGCACTGAGGCTCTGAGTCACCGGGACTGTTTTTAGCCCCGGCATGTCAGCAACGTGGAGCTGGACGTTGTTAACAGGAGCTGGGTCAGAGGCCAAATGTTTTCCCTGCCCCCTGTTCCCTGGAAATGGCTGAGGGATCCCACAGGAAAAAAAAAAAACATTCCCCAAAGAGCCAGGTAAGCCTGGCACGCCCAGGAGGGGTCAGGGAGTTGGTGGAGGGAGAAGCACCAGGCCCTGATGGCACACAGGGCTGTGTGTCCTTTGTGCCACTGAATTTCCATTAAAAACCCCCTTGGTGGTGCCAAGGTGTGGGCAGGAGAGCCCAGCTGGGCTTGGCAGCCATTAAGGGGTTAATAACAAACACACACAGCCTTGTTCTGGTGTCTCTCCATCCCAAAAATCGCCTCTTTTACCCCCAAAAAACCCACCCAGCCCAGGGATGGCTGCAGAGCATCACCGAGCTGGGAACGGCAGGGGGAGGTTGGCAAATCCTGGCCACGTTTGGGGACAGGGAGAGGCAAAGGGACCCACCAAAAGAGGGGCCAGATCCCCCAAACAAAGCCGGGCAGGAGCTGCACAAGAGCCCTGATGGAAACATCACTGCCCGACTGACCCCTCCAGGGCAGCAATTAAAAATAAAAGTGTGAACAAGGCAGGATGATGGGCTGAGCCACCAGCCCGGGCACGGTGATTAATCAGGACAGAGGAGGGGACCGCGGTGACCTTGGGAGGCTCCAGGTCCTGCTGCACATCCCGGGAAAGGAGGGAAAAAGGAGATTTGGGAGCGCAGCCCCCAAGGAAAAGCCCGGCCCGGGGTCACTGCGGGTTTGGGTGTTGGCCTTTGGAAATAAGCGCATAAATGAGCAATCAGGGGAACTGGCAGGGGAACTGGCAGGGCAGACACTGCTCCAGGGGGCTGGGACAGCGCTGCCACCCGCCCCAAAATCCTAGAAACCATCCCTGAAAAGGAGGAGAAATCATCACAGAAAGTGGGGAGAAATCACCCTAGAAAGTGGGGAGAAATCACCCAGAAAATGGGGAGAAATCATCCTAAAAACTAGGGAGAAATCATCCCAGAAAGGGGGCAGAAATTACCCCAGAAAAGGGCCAGAAATCATCCCAGAAAGGGGGCAGAAACCATGCCACAAAGTGGACAGAAACTACTCCATAAAGTAGGGAAAAATCATCCCAGAAAATTGAGAGAAACCACTCCAGAAAGTGGGGAGAAATCATCCCTGAAAATGGGGAGAAATGACCCTAGAAAGGGGGGAGAAACCACACAGAAAGGGGGGAGAAATCATCCCAGAAAGTGGAGAGAAACCATCCCACAAAGTGGAGAGAAACCACCCATAAAGTGGGGAGAAATCTTCCCACAAAGGGGACAGAAACGACCCCATGAAGTGGGGAAAAATCATCCCAGAAAATTGAGAGAAACCACTCCAGAAAGTGGGGAGAAATAATCCCAGAAAGTGGGGAGAAATCACCCCAGAAAGTGGAGAGAAATCACCCTAGAAAGTGGAAAGAAACCATCCCAGAAAACTGGGAGAATACACCCCAGAAAGGGGGGAGAAATCATCCCAGAATGTGGAAAGAAACCACCCCACAAAGTGGAGAGAAATTTTGCCAAAAAGTGGGGAGAAACCACCCAGAAAGTGTGGAGAACTCATCCTAAAAACTGGGGAGAAACTACCCATAAAGTGGGGAGAAACCACCCCAGAAAGTCAGGAGAAATCATCTGAGAAAGTGGGGAGAAATCATCCCAGAAAAGGAAGAGAAACCACCCAGAAAGTGGGGAGAAATCATCCCAAAAAGTGAGGAGAAACCACCCAGAAATTGGGGACAAACCACCCCAGAAAGTGGTGATGCTCGACAAAACCAGCCCAGGAGCTCCAGGCGCCCCAAGCTCCCGGTGCCACCAGCACAAGGTGACAGCGGCCACCCCCTGTCCCCCTGCCAGGGCCAGAGGCACTCCCAGAACCTCCTCCATCCCTCCCAGCCCCATGCTGCTACAAGCATGTCATATTTATAAATACGCCACGTCCAGCCCCCAGCACCCAGCCCGGAGGCTCGGTGGAGGCAGAGCTCGTGTAACCAGGCCCCAGAAATAAATAAACAAATTGGGGACAGCCCCTGCCTTGCCCTCCCAAAGCAGCCCGGGGGATGCCATCCCCTCCTCCATCCCCTCCTGTGCCCACCTCACCCGCTCTGGAGGGGTTTGTGCTGTGCCCTCCTCGGTGCCACGCTCTGCCCGCAGCTTTTCCTGCTCCCTGAAGGTCAAACTGCTCCCCTGGGAGCCCCTGGTGCCAGCCCAGCCCCTGGCCTGGCACGGTGCCTCCTCTCCCGGGCACGCTGCTCTGCTTGGAGCAGTGCAGGAGCTCGGAGGTTCTTTTCCCCACTCAGATTTCTTCTTTGCTTGCCCCGTTTTGCCCAAAATGCTCAGCCAAACCTGCTCCCTCCTCACCTGGCAGCAAACTGGGAACAGGGTGTGCCAGGTGGATGAAGCCCCTTCCTCATTTCCTCCAAAATATTCCCACCTCCCAAAATCCCAGCTGGGATTTCTCCTCTGCCTGCCCCGTTTTGCCCAAAATGTTCAGCCAAACCTGCTGGCAGCAATCTGTGCCAGGTGGATGCGGCCCCTTCCTCATTTCTTCCAAAATATTCCCACTCCCCAAAATCTCCCAGGCATGTTGTTTTGCTTGGAGCCCTGCAGGAGCTCAGAGGGTTTTTTTCCCACTCAGATTTCTTCTTTGCCTGTCCCATTTTGCCCAAAATGCTCAGCCAAACCCGCTGGCAGCAATCTGTGCCAGGTGGATGCAGCCCCCTCCTCAATTCCTCCAAAATATTCCCACCTCCCAAAATCCCAGCTGGGATTCCTCCTTTGCCTGTCCTTTTTCTCCAAAATGCTCAGCCAAACCTGCTCCCTCCTCACCTGGCAGCAATCTGTGCCAGGGGGATGCAGCCCCTTCCTCATTTTACTCCAAAATATTCCCACCTCCCCAAAATCCCGAGGGCACAGCCGGGGCAGGAGCCAGCTCTGCTGGTCCCTGAGGCTCCAAGAACCCCCCCCTGGCTATCCCCACACTGGGAATTTCAGGTTTATCCGGAATTTGCACCCATTTAACCAAAGGAGGCAGAGCTCAGGGTGTGGGGAAGTTTGTTTGGAGCCAAAAACGCTCCGAGGAAAGGTGACAAAACCCCGGGGGCAATTCCTAGAGAAAGCTTTCAAGATAAGGTGGCACAGCCTGTAGGGACATTGGGGAGACCCTGAATCCTCCCCAGGTGAGCCCGGCCAGGTGATCCCACCCAAACCATCCCAGGGTGCCCATCCCAATGCTCCTGCAGCAACAAAACCCCCCCAGAACTGCCCCTGGCCCCCCAGAGATGGAGAATCCCCCATTCCTGCTTTTCTGAGGAAGGGGAGGAGCAGCACCCAGAGCTCATCCTGGAGCACAGGACTCCCACATTCCTGGGAATTCCACCTCAGGGGATCCCTGATGTGCAGGGAAATCCACAGGGAAAACCTGCCCCAAGCACCAGCCAGGTGCCAGGAGGAGGGACAGGAATTTGGGAGGGATGAGGGAAGAGCCATGGGGGCTCCTCCTCGATGTGCCAGCGAGAGGAAAAAAAAGATGAGCACAAAATCCCACCGTGGTGAGGGAGAGATCCCCCCTTTGACCCCATCAAGTGTCACAGAGCCACCAGAGTGATCCCAGCTGCCTCCACACAGCTTGGGAGAGCTCATGGAGGTGGTGAAGGCCACCACAGGGAGGTGACAGCACACCTGGCACCTCTGAGCACCCTCTGCTCTTTAATGGGGCTGCCAAACACCCAGCACCGGCTCCCTGGGGTCCCTCACAGCAAACAGGGGTCTGGGAAGTTGTCACAGAGCTGCTACAGGGACGTGTGGTGGCACTGCCAGCCCCACACTCAGGACCAGATTTTGTTTGTGTTTCCATTCTCTTTTTTTTTTGTTTTTTTTGGGTTTTTAATTTTTTTTCTAAGGAAATTTCCCCCATCATCTGACTGCCCCTGACTGCTGCCGGCCCCTGTCTGCTTCCTCTTTGTCTGGGATATGGGATAACCCCACACAGGGCACGGACAAAACAGCTCCCCTGAGGCAAACCCAGCTTGAGGTGCCCTCTAAAACCACCCCAAAAAACTCCAGATGGGAATTTTTGTCCCCACAGAAGGGACAGGGGTGTGGCAGCTCCATCCCTGCCATCCAGACCCCATCAAAGGAGGGAGAAACATCAAATCCAGACTCCCAGCTCCCCATTCCAGCACCCCACGACACGAGGATGGTTTTACCCTCAGCACTGTGGATTTTTGGAGGGGGACACCCTCCAAAATCCTATTTCCCTGTTTTTTTGTGCTGCTCAGCCCTGGGAATGGTGACCCCCCCACATCATCACAAGGGGCTCTTCCCATTCCCATTCCAGCATTTCCAGGAAAACAGGGCAGGGCAGACCAGGAGCACACAAACGTGCAGAGTGGAAAAAGCAATAAAATCTAAAACCCCTGGCTGGGCTCAGGGCTCCATCCCAAACACCCGGATGCTGGATGGCCCCATCCAGCAGCTCCACCCCAGCACAGTTTGCAGTTTCCTACTGATAAGGGCGGGCAGATCGCTCAGAAAACACAAAACACGCGGGGCCGGCATCCCTCGGGAAGCAAACCCAGAATTCAGCAGGAAACGAACCCAGAATTCAGCAGGAAACAAACCCAGCATCCCTCGGAAAACACCTCCACGTGCTGGCCTGACCCACCAGCACCAAATCTGGGTGTTCCCCACAAATCCAGCCACAAAATCTGGGTGTCCCCCCCCAAAATCCAGCCACCCCAATCCCAAATTCCCACTGCTCCTCAGGACATGCTGCCCTGACCCACCACCACCAAATCTGGGTGTTCCCTCCAAATCCAGCCACAAAAGCTGGGTGTTCTCCCCAAATCCAGCCACCTCAATCTGGGTGTTCCTCCCAAATCCAGTCACCAAATCTGGGTGTTCCCCCCAAATCCAGCCACTCCAATCTGGGTATTCTCCCCAAACCCAGCCACCAAATCTGGATGTTCTCCCCAAATCCAGCCACCTCAATCTGGGTGTTCCCCCCAAATCCAGCCACCCTAATCTGGGTGTCCCCCCCAAACCCAGCCACCCCAAATCTGAGTGCTGCCCCCAAATCCAGCCAGCCCAAATCTGGGTATTCTCCCCAAATCCAGCCACCTCAATCTGGGTGTCCCCCCCAAACCCAGCCACCCTAAATCTGGGTATTCCCCTCAAACCCAGCCACCCCAAATCTGAGTGTTGCCCCCCCAAACCCAGCCACCCCAATCCCAAATTCCCACCCTTCCCCAGCTTTGGGATTTCCACCCTCCTGCAGCAGGTGAGCCAGAGCAAGCTGGGAGAAACCAGCCCCATTCCCAGCCCGGAGCAGCCGTGCATGAAGCCAAGCAAACATGGCAGGGAAGCACAGCGAAGGGGGAGGAAAGAAAAAATAACCCCCCCAAGCCTCCCTTCGCTGCCTGCCGGACTCTGTTATATAAAAAACACCAACTCCCCCCGTGCCCCAAGGGGGGGAACACGCCGGGATTCCTGGAAACGAGCCCTGCTTTCCCCGGACTCGCACCGGCTTATTTATTTATCTTACACCAGCACAATAACCACCAGATTTTCTTCGTGTTTCTATTCTTCTTTTTTTTTTCTTTTTTTTTCTTTTTTTTTTTTACGGGTGTTTTTTTTTTCGGGTTTTTACTTTTTTTTTAAGGAAATTTCCCCCATCATCTGACTGCCCCAAGCTCTGGGGGCTGCGTAATCCTTTCCTGCCCCGCCATTAATTCATGAATGTAATTAATCGGTCCGGGGCAGCCCCCTCTATTCCCCCCCAAATTTCCCCAGGAAGGAGGGACACGCTGTGTGTCCTCTTGGTGACCCCCACAAAAAGCCGTGGGACACCAGGTACCCCAATTTTCCCATTTTTTCAAATGGGAGAAGTCCCCACTTTGCGTCCCCCAAACCGGGGGGTGCCGGGGACCCCCCGGGTGTCCCGGAGCATCCGTGCCTCAGTTTCCCCAGGCGTGCACCGTGTTCGGGGGGGTTCCCCATGGGAAAGGTGACCCGGGCAGGTCCCCCAAGCTGCCGGGGGTCTCAAAACCTCTGGGACCACCGGTTTTTGGGACGAGCTGCTGGAGACCCCCAAAACCCCGGCGCCCCGCAGCATTCGAGATGGAACCTCGCGGGGGCGATTATTTACAGCAAAATAAGGGGAAAAAAGCAACTCCGAGTTCCGGGATGGCGCAGGACAGGGGGGAGCACCCCAACACCGGCCCAGCACCCCGCCAAGGTGGGCTCCGAGCCGAGGGGGCCCCGCTGCGCGGCTGCTGAGCCCCCCCTGTCCCCGGGGACCCCCGGCCCCGCACTCACCCGTGGGGAACGGCGAGGAAACGAAGCGGTTCGGCTGCGTTCGGGTCTGCTCGGCTTCGCTCGGTTCGGGCCCTCGGCTCAGTTCAGCCCCGTTCGGGTCGGTTCGGGCTCGCTCGGCTGCTCTCGGCACGGTCCGGTTCGGGCCCTCGGCTCGGTTCGGCTCCGTTCGGCCCCACTCGGCCCGGCTCGGATCTGTTCGCTCTCGCTCGGCTGCTCTCGGCCCGGCTCGGTTCGGCCCCTCGGGTCGGTTTGGCCCCGTTCGGCTGCGCTCGGGTCTGCTCGGTTCGACTCCTCGGCTCTGCTCAGCTCAGTTCGGCCCCGCTCGGCTCGGTCCGGCTGCGCTCGATTCGACTCCTCGGCTCAGTTCTGTTCTGCTCGGCCCGGCCCGGTTGGGCTCGGTTCTGTTGGGCTCCTCGGCTCGGCTCGGCGCAGTCCGGCCCAGTTGGGCTCGACTCGGCTCGGCCCGCTTGGGCTCGGTTCTGTCGGGTTCCTCCGCTCAGCTCAGCGCAGTCCGGCCCGCTTGGGCTCGGTTTTGTCGGGTTCCTCCGCTCGGCTCAGCGCAGTCCGGCCCGGTTGGGCTCGGCTCGGCCCGGCTCGGCCCCGTGCCGAGGGAGGGCAGCAGCAGCGCCCGCCCGGCCCGTTCCGCTGCCCTCGCTGCGCTCCCGGCCCCGGGCACGCCGGGAGCTGCAGTCCACGCCTGCCGGGACTTGTAGTCCCCGCCCGGCCACAGCGGAGCTCGGGCTTGGCGCTTTCCTGCCCTGAAACAGGGGGGGCGTCCTCCCCTAAAATGTTTGTTTTTCTCCTCTAAAGTGGGTGTTTCCACCCCAAAAACGGGGCGGGAGAACAGGGATGGGGTGGGAGGTGAAGGCAGCGCTGTGCTGGGGTTGTGCAGTGCCGGGAACCAGGATGGTGCATCCCTTCCGTCAGGAACACGGGGAGTTGCGGGGCTCCTTGGACCAGGGTCCTGCATCCCTTAGCACCACAATCCTACATCCTTTTCGACTGGGATCACACGGGGATCCTGGAGCTCCTTGCATCAGGATTCTGCATCCCTTTGGACTGGAACCACAAGGGAATCATGGAGCTTCTTGCACCAGGATCCTGCATCCTTTAGCACCACGATCCTACATCCCTTTGGACTGAGACCACAGGGGGATCATGGAGCTCCTTAGACCAGGATCCTGCATCCCTCTGGACTACAATCCTATATCCTTTTGGACCAGGATCCTATAGCCCTTTGGATTGGGACCACAGAGAGATCATGGAGCTCCTTGCACCACGATCCTGCATCCCTTTGGACCAGGATCCTGCATCCCTTTGGATTAGGACCACAGGGGGATCATGGAGCTCCTTAGACCAGGATCCTGCATCCCTTTGGACCACGATCCTACACACACATCCCTATGGATTGGGATCACACAGAGAGATCATGGAGCTCCCTGCACCAGGGTTTTACCACTCCTTGCACCACGATCCCCCATCTGGTTGTGGCCCTGGCAATGTCCCCACATCCACCCTGATTTCCCTCCTGACCCTGCTCAGCGCCTCTGACCCCCAGCCCAAACACGGGACGCCGATCAAAAGCCAAACGCCGTCGTTATCACCCAATTAAAGGATTTTTTTTTCTCCCAGCTCCAGCTTTCCGGAAAACAAAGGCACGGCCGCGCACACCCCTTCCAGCAAGTGGAAATTCCTGCTGCCGGTGTTCTGGGAACGGGCAGGAGCGTTCCAGCTTCCATCCAAGCTTTTGGCCGTGGAATGATGCTGGGAATCTTCAGAAGCTCGGGAAATCCCCACGAGGTTCCTGATGGGCCTGGGAAGGTCCTGCAGGGAGCAAAGGGGACAGCGAAGAGCACAGGGACGTGGGCAGCCTTTGCTGGGCACCACCACCCCGTTTCCAGCGGAAAATTCCCATTCCAGAGGGAGGAGGAGGAAGAGGAGGATGAGGAGTGCCCTTCCCTGCTGTCGGTGCCCTCCTAATCTCGGTCTCAGCGCGCTCCGCCTGTGTCAATATTTTGACCCAAAGCTCGGAGCGCTTTGTGTCCTTCCCCCGGGAGGCGACAGAGCCGTGAACGCATCTGAGAGCGAGCTCCGGTGATAAAGAACTGCTAAAAATCTAAAAAACCACTCTGGGTGCTGGGAAAAAGTGGGGTCACCCAACCTCCCCCCGCCCGGGGTGTTCCCCATCCCCTTGGGCCACACCCTGCCATTCCCAATATTCCAGTGTGGTTTTCCCAGGCTTTTCTCAGGGCTCAAGGGTCATTTGGGTGTCGTGATAAAGAAGTTCTGGTGATAAAGAACTTGTAAGAAACTGGAAAAGAGCGGGGTTACCAACCTCCCCTTGCCCAGGGTGTTCCCCATCCCCTTGGGCCACACTTGCTCCCAATTCCCGATATTCCAGTGAGGTTTTCCAAGGCTTTTTTCAGGGCTCAGGGGTCATTTGGGTGTCCTGAGTCATCTGAGAGCCTCAGGATCCCACCTGGATACACCACAGGGCTTTGGCAAAGCTTCTCCAGCTGCAGGGAGGCCCAGGGGCTTCCCCTCTGAGGCTTCCCGAGGGTTGGAGGTGGGGACTGCCCATCCTTGGGGATTTATCCCAGAGTCTGGAGCTCATCCCAGCACTTACCTTGCTGGAGGAAGGAATTGTGAGCCAAGGAACCCCTCAGGCTGCTCCCAACAAACCCAGGAGCTCAGAGACATTTGGGATGGCAGGGTTTATTTGTTACAGCATCCATGGGCACACAAATCCCGAGGGATGGGGATAGAAAGGAGCAGAAATGTCCCTGGGAATGCTGTGGCACTCCATGGGCCAGGAGAGGGGCTGGAATTTGCTTCCTCTAGGCCGAGAGGGCGAAGCCCACGCGGTTGTTGGCCATGTCAAAGATGGTGTAATATTCCTTCAGGAAAACGTTTCCCAGGATCCAGAGGGGCTGCCCGTCCTGGGAGGGCAGGTAGGTGACCTCGATGGCCAGGGTGCAGTAGCCATTGCTCTGGAAGGGGCAATAACGGGGAGTCAGCACCTCCAGCAGCACGGGGGGAGCATCACTGCTGGACATGGAGCTGAGGGCTCTTCCCGGGGCCTCGGGAATGCTCTGAATGCCTCAGGAACTCTCA
Source organism: Sphenopsis melanotis (assembly GCA_035221435.1). Lineage (NCBI taxonomy): Eukaryota > Metazoa > Chordata > Aves > Passeriformes > Thraupidae > Sphenopsis > Sphenopsis melanotis. The sequence continues at coordinate 4,382,011 of JAWMRF010000109.1, read as the reverse complement.
GGAATCCTCGAGATGTTCCTGGTGCCTCAGGATGTTCCCAGTGACTCGGGAATTCTTGGGATGTTCCTGGTGCCTGGGGAATTCTTGGGATGTTCCCGGTGCCTCAGGAATGGTCGGGATGTTCCCGGTGCCTCGGGAATGGTCAGGATGTTCCCGGTGCCTCGGGAACTTTTTCAGAATGTTCCCAGTGCCTTGGGAACTCTTGGGAACGCTCAGGATGTTCCTGGTGCCTCAAAAACTCTTGGGAACACTCGAGATGTTCCCAGTGCCTGGGGAATTCTCGGGCTGTTCTTGGTACCTCAGGAACTCTCAGGATGTTCCCAGTGCCTCAGGATGTTCCTGGTGCTCGGGGAACTCTCAGGAACTCTCGGGATGTTCCTGGTACCTGGGGAACCCTGGGGAGCCCTCAGGATGTTCCCAGTGGCTCAGGAACTCTCAGGAAACCCTGGGGATGTCCCTGATACCCTGGGACCCCTGTGGAATTTGGGGCTGGGCCCCACAGACCCCACACGTACGTTGAGGACGTAGGCGGCCGGGGGGAGCGCGAGCCGAGCGCCGCCGATGCCGAAGGTGAGCTGGGGCATGCTCTGGGTGTCACTGCAGTCCACAGCGTACTGAGGGGACAGGGACACGGGGGCATGGCAGCCAGGGGGCGCAGGGGGACAAACACCCCGCCCCTGGCAGCGCCACACCGCGGGGTCACGGAAAGGTTTGGGTGGGAAGGGAATTAAATCGCCCGGTGCCACCCCTGCCATGGCAGGGACACCTCCCGCTGCCCCAGGGCGCTCCAGCCTGGCCTGGGACACTGCCAGGGATCCAGGGGCAGCCACAGCTGCTCTGGGAATTCCATCCCAGCCCCCCTCCCAAGATTTCTTCCCAAAATCTCATCCAAACCTGCCCATGGAATCCTGGAATGGTTTGGGTTGGAGGGACCTCAAAGCCCATCCAGTCCCACCATGGGTCCCACACCTGTCCCAGGGTGCTCCAGCCTGGCCTTGGGCACTGCCAGGGATGGCACAGCCCCAGCTGCTCTGGGACATCCACCCCAGCCCCTCCCCACCCTCACAGGGCAGAATTCCTTCCCTGCATCAACCCTAAATTTCCTCTCTTTCAATCTGAACCCATCTCCCCTTGTCCTGTCACTCCGGGCCTTTGTCCCAAGTCCCTCTCTGGGTTCCCTGTAGCCCCTTCAGATCCTGGAACGGGCTGTGAGGTTTGCACACAACGTTCTCTCCTCCAGGCTGAGCATCCCCACCTTTCTCAGCCTGAGAGAAGAGAACATTGTGTGCAAACCTCTGCGCTCCCTTTTCCTGCAGGCGCCACCTGAGTTTTGTGGGATCTGGTCAAACCCAGGGCTCTGACTCCCATGCAGGCTCCCCACTGCTCCAGACCCCCCAAATCCCCCACACTCACCCCATAGCTGGTCTCCTGGGCCCCCAGGGCCTCCAGGATGCTCTCTATGTCCTCCTGGGGCACGGTCAGCAGGAATGTCCCCGTGTCCACGATGGCCTGGCAGCCCTGGCTGCACCAGCCGGTCGCTGACTGCCCAATGGCAACCCTGGCAGGACAATGGGGACAAGGACGTGGCTTTGGGCACCCCCAAACCCAAATTATTGAGCCTGGAGCCCTGCAGAGCAGGGGGTGATGGCCAGAGGTGCAAACACCACTCACTCCTCAAGTGCCACCTGCCAGTAGAGCCTCTGTGTCACCGGGGCCCAGGTGATGTCCCCCTGGAAGAGCTGAGGGTCCACGCCCCCCAGGATGAGCTCGCCCCCGTAGTCGTAGGTGGGCTGGCTGTGAGAAAACAGGGCCAGGAGGTCCCTGTGGTCAACGTGGGATGGAGAGGGAGGAATCCCTGAGGAACCCTCAGGGGGACAGGCAGGGGAACAGCAGGATGTGAGGGACACCAGGATGTGAGGGCAGGGGACACCAGGAGGTGAGGGCAGGAGACAGCAGGACATGAGGGATGGGGACACCAAGATGTACAGGCAGGGGACACCAGGATGTGCAGATAGAGGACACCACAACCTGCAGGCAGGGGACACCAGGACATGTGGGCAGGGCACACAAGGATGTGCAGATAGGGGACACCAGGATGTGCAGGCAGGGGACACCAGGACATAAAGGATGGGGATGCCAGGATGTGAGGACAGGGGACACCATGACATGAGAGCAGTGGACACCAGAATGTGCAGACAGGGGACACCAGGACATGAGGGACACCAGGACATCCAAGCAGGGGACACCAGGATGTGAAGGCAGGGGACACCAGGACATGCAGGGGACACCAGGACATGAGGGATGGGCACACCAGGACACTCAGAGCGCCCTGCAGGGCTCTCACCGTGAGAAGTAGAAGCTGAAGATGGGCTCAGCGAGCTGGTTCTGCTCCAGCATCCCCCCCAGGGCCGTGGCCGTGCCCCCCACGGCCAGCGAGGGGAAGGCCATGCCCAGGATGCCATCGAAGGCTGCAAAGTAGAACGGCTGCGTGGGCTCCTCCTGGCTCAGCCCCAGCTCCTGCTCCCGCACCGTGATGCTCTGGATCTGCAGGGAAGGGGATCTGAGGGGGGGCTGCTGCTCCAAAGGTGCCAACAGCACCGGGCAGAGGGGAAAATTGGGAAAAAAACCCCAGGAATTGGGGTGAAACCCAGGCAAAGTTTTCTGCCACCCTTGGTCACCACATCAGCTGAAAACACTTTTTAGCCATTCTGCCAGGGTTTGTCCAAGTCCAAGACAGGTCAGATCAGCCCTTAGGCTGCTCCTGGTGGGGACACCCAGGCAGGACATCCAACCCCAACTTCTATCACTCACATCAATAAATCCCCCCTCTAGCAAACCCATTGCTCCAAGCACTACCCCCTGAACCTGACCATGAACTTAAGCTTCTTTGACCAATTTTCAAGCCTGTCCCTCCTAGGAATGCCACTAATCCTCATCTCAATAACATTCCCAGCTCTCCTACTTCCATCCCTAGACAATCCATGAATTACTAACCGACTCTCAACCCTCCAACTATAGTTTATCAACCTAGTCACAAAACAACTAATCATGCCCCTAGCCAAAAAAGGACACAAATGAGCCCTAATTTTAACACCCCTCATAATCTTCCTCCTACTCATTAACCTTCTAGGACTGCTACCTTACACATTCACCCCAACCACCCAACTATCCATAAACCTGGCCCTGGGGACTCACCCTGAGCGTGTCGGAGCCCAGCGCGAGGGTGACGGAGCCGCTGCCGTAGGACACGTTGTAGGACTGGCCCCTGGGGGTGAAGGTGGCCGAGGCACTGGGCTGGAACTTGGCGTGGTTGTCTGGGGGAGGGAGAAGAGGGAAAGCCCTGGGAATGGGCAGTGAAATCCCATGCAGTGGGGTTTCACTGCTGGGTGCTCCCTTAGGATAATTCCTGGGGATCAAGGTCCTGTTCTGCAGTGTGATTTCATTTCTGGGTGCCCCATCAGTGGGATTTCACTGCTGGGTGCTCCATTGGGATAATTCCCAAGGAGCAGGTCCTGTGCTGCAGTGGGATCTCACTGCTGGATGGTCCCTGGGACAATCCCCAGGGATCAGGTCGTGTTCTGCAGTGGGATTTCATTTCTGGATGCTCCATCAGTGGGATTTCACTGCTTGGTGCTCCACTGGGGTAATCCCCAAGGAGCAGGTCCTGTGCTGCAGTGGGATCTCACTGCTGGAACCTCCCTGGGATGATTTCCAGGGATCAGGTCCTGTTCTGCAGTGGGATTTCACTGCTGGGTGTTCCATCAGTGAGATTTCACTGCTGGATGCTCCTTGGGGTAATCCCCAAGGATCACGTCCTGTTTTGCAGTGGGATTTCACTGCTGGATGCTCCCTTAGGATAATTCCTGGGGATCAGGTCCTGTTCTGCAGTGGGATTTCATTTCTGGGTTCTCTATCAGTGGGGTTTCACTGCTGGAACCTTCCTGGGATAATTCCTAGGGAACAGGTCCTGTTCTGCAGTGGGATTTCACTGCTTGGTGCTCCATTACTGGGATTGCCAGGAATGGCCAGGGAGCACCCAGAAGATTCCTGGGATGCCTGTGAGGATTTAAGGGCTCTGAAGAGGCACAGCAACTCCAGATCAGCATCCCAGGGTCATTTTTGGTCTGGCATCATGATGTCCCCAGCATGACAGGGGAAGGACATGGAAGAACAGGGACAAGGATGTGGCTTTGGGCACCTGTGGCACCTACACCCATCTTGGGGTGCTCTGAAATACATCAAGCCCCTGCAGTGCTGGGATAATTGGCACGAATTAGTGAGCACTAATTACTCCCAGGAGCAGGAATGTCTCTGCTCACAGCATCCTGGGCTACTCACAGCAAGCAGGACTCTTGCAGTCCATGGAGGGCACCCACAGGTTGGAGGAGCCGGTGTCAAAGAGCACCAGGAACTTTTGGGGGGGCTCCCCAATGCTGATCTCCCCAAAGTAGGAGGACTGGAAAAAAAAGGGAATTTTCATTGGTCACAGGCTCAGGGACTGACCAGGCTCCCCCCTGGCACCCCCTCAGCCAGGCTGAGCTCTCACCCTGCCTGTGTTCCCCCAAAAAATGAAATATTAAATCATTATTGTGGGTTTGTTTCATACAGGAAAGCCTGGCTCTTTGTGGCTGGGGGCAAACTTCCTTGGGGTTCAAAACAGAAGCTAAAAAGGGGAGGAAAAAGCAATTTAAGGGTGGGGGGAAAGCAATTTAAAGGTGGGTAAAAAAGCAATTTAAGAGTGGGGGGAAAACAATTGAAGGGTGGGGGAAAAAGCAATTGAAGGGTGGGGGAAAGAGCAACTTAAGGGTGGGGAAAAAAGTAATTTAAGAGTGGGGGAAAAACAATTTAAGGGTGGGGAAAAAAGCAATTTAAGGGTGGGGAAAAAAGCAGTTTCTCACTGCTGGAGGCTCAGGGGTGCTGTGGCAGCTGGGAGGGAGGAAGGACAGGCAGGGAGGGCACTCACATCCAGGTGGTTGGCAATGGGCTCCCTCACCACCCAGCCCTGGCTGGGCTGGTATTTCTTCACTGGATCGTATTTGATGTGCTTCAGGAAATCATCCAGCACCCCAGCTGCCCTCATCTGGTCCCGGATGGAGAGGCCTTTCTTCAGGCTGATCCTTCACAGACAGAAAGAAAACACAACAGAAAACAGCAGGAAAGAAGAAAATTTCAGCATTTTCAAAGGGCTTGGTTCTCTGGGCTCATTTGAGACATGACAGGAGCTCTCCATGTCCCAGGAACTGCTACTCATGTCCAGGACCTCTCCAGATCCCCAGGAACTGATCTCCATGCCCCAGGAACTGCTCTCCCCATCCCAGCAGCTCTCCAGATCCCCAAGAACTGATCTCAACATCCCAGGAGCTGCTCTCCCTGCCCGGGATCTCTCCGTGCTCTCCCAAGATCTCTCCACATCCCAAGATCTCTCCTTGCCGAGGATCTGCTCTCCATCCCCCAGGATCTCTCCATCCCCCAGGAGCTGCTCTCCATGCCCAGGATCTCTCCACATCCCAAGATCTCTCCCTGCCCAGGATCTCTCCATGCCCAGGATCCCTCCACATCCCAGAAGCTGCTCTCCACATCCCAGGATCTCTTCATTCCCCAGGATCTCTCCATTCCCAGGATCTTCCCACATCCCAAGATCTCTCCATGCCCAGGATCCCTCCATGTCCAGGATATCTCCATCCCTCAGGATCTGCTCTCCACATCCCAGCATCTCTCCACATCCCAGGATCTTTCCACATCCCAGGATCTCTCCATGCCCAGGATCTGCTCTCCATGCCCAGGATCTCTCCACATCCCAGGATGTCTCCACATCCCAGGATCTCTCCCTGCCCCAGGATCTCTCCACATCCCAGGATCTCTCTCTGCCCCAGGATCTGCCCCGCTCCGTGCACCCTCCTCGTTCCCATCATCTCCCCATCCCCTCTCTCCCTGTCACCCACCTGACGGCGCCCTCGGCCAGCTGCAGCCACGCCAGCACCACCGGCAGCCACCTCATGGTGCTCGCAGCCCTCGGCAGCCGCAGAGCCGGGCACGGCCGCCGGGGCTCCGCTTTTATCCCGGGAGGCAGCGCCGGCTCTGATCCGCCGGCCTCGGGCACCTCCGGGCCGGCCTCAAGGGCGGCTTTGTGCCCGGGACCCTGCGCGATCCCCTATCAAAGGGCAGCGAGCGATAAGGGGCAGCTCTTATCGGGGACCGGGGACGCGACGTCACCGCGCTGGGTCCGGGCTGCGCTGGCCAAAAACCCCGGAGTTGCTCGCCAGACCTTGCAGAGGGACAAAGGGACTCGGTGCTTGGGAAAGGCTTTGGTCTGCTCCCCTTCCGCCCGTGCAGAGAGGGATGGAGGCGGGGAGGACATGGGCGAGGAGAGGGAGCCCAGCAGGGTCCTCCTCTGCTTTCCCCCAGGATGGTCCCCAGCTCCTTCTCTCGTTTCCTCCAGGATGGTCCCCAGTTCTTTCGTAGGTTTCCTCCAGGATGGTCCCCAGGTTCCTCCTCTCGTTTCCTCCAAGATGATCCCCAGGTTCTTTTTCTCATTCCCTCCAGGATGGTCCCCAGATTCCTTCTCTCATTTCCTCCAAGGTGGTCTCTGGGTTGCTTCTCCTGCTTTTTCCAGGATGGTCCCCAAGTTCCTCCTCTCATTTCCTCCAAGGTGATCCTCAGGTTCCTTCTCTTCCTTTTTCCAGGGTGGTCCCCACTTCCTTCTCTCATTTCCTCCAGGATGGTCCTCAGGTTCTTCTCTCATTTCCTCCAGGATGACCATCAGGTTCCTTCTCTCATTCCCTCCAAGATGGTCCCCGGGTTCCTTCTCTCATTTCCTCCAGGGTGGTCATCAGGTTCCTCCTCTCATTTCCTCCAAGGTGGTCCTTCTCTCGTTTCCTCCAGGATGGTCCCCATGTTCCTTCATTCAGTTCCCCCAGGGTGGTCCTCAGGTTCCTTCTCTCCATTTTTCCAGGGTGGTCCTCAGGTTCGTCCTCTCGTTTCCTCCAGGATGATCCCCAGGTTCCTTCTCTTCATTTTTCCAGGATGTTCTCCAG
>JAWMRF010000109.1:4359719-4373207 GCA_035221435.1 Sphenopsis melanotis | reverse complement strand
GAGGTGTATGAATATGCAACAGGCTGTTGTTTTTAAGGGTTAATCCTCTGTTAACGTGGGTCCTTTTTCGGGCTTATTTTGCCCAGAAAGAGGTACCTGGACCATCCATAACTCTTTGTTTTTATTGTCTCATATTGTCCTAATCCAAATTGTCCAAATTATTATTACTCCGATTGCATTACTATTTTTGTAACCATTTTATTACTATTAAACTTTTAAAATTTTAAAAACAAATGATTTCCCAACACAAAGCTCTGGTGGAGCCACCAAAATGGGATTTTGCCAGATTTTTTAAGGAACACCAGTGCTGGAGTTGTGGATGCTGAGAATTTTGGATTTTCTGCCTTTGACCTGAACACAAACCATCACCTCATGTGCCTTCAATCCTGATCTTGACAGAGGTAGAAAAAAGGTAGAAAAAGTAGAAAAAAGAAGCAAAAGGTAGAAGAAAGAAGGCAAAACCAGCACTGCAAGGGGAATTCCCTGATCCCAGGAGCTCACAGACCCTTCCATGCCACCCTCAGAGACACATGGCAGCACACTGGGAGGAAAATCCCAGAACTGGGATTCGGGGTGGCCCCCAGGCAGTGGGAGCAGATTGCCAGGATTTGGGGTGCAGTGGGATGAGGAATTCCACATTTCCAGGTGGGAGGAAAATCCCAGGACTGGGGTTCAGGGTGGCTCCTGGGCAGAGGGAGCTGATAGCCAGGATTTGGGGTGCAGCCTGAAGGGGTTTAGGGTGCAGCCATGGCAGCACCCAAGGCACAAAGAGCCCACCCCAGCACCTCCCCTGGAATTTAATTTCCCAGGAAAGGGCCCTAAATGGAATTGGAAAACATTCCATCCTCTTTTCCCTTTCTGGGGAAAAAGGGATTTTTTTCTCAGCTCCAGCAGGTCCTACAGAGGTTCCAGAGGGAGTTGTGCTGTCCCAGAGGGTGACACTGACAGCTTAGAAACTCTTTATTTAAATACTTTATTTAAAGCTTAATGCAGTTAACTTTTATATATATATATATATATATATTTATATAGATAGATAGATATAAACAATTTCTTCTCTCACTTCCCTAAATGAAAGCTGGATTTAGGGGGATACATTACTTGAGGTGGGGGTTGTTTTTGTGGTTTTTTTTTCCTTTAAATAAAGTCATTTGTTATACATATAAAAATATATTACTTGGGTCTCCTTCCAGTTACAGGTGACACAAGGGACGGATGAAAGAATGGAAGACGAGCACAAGGACTTCCAAAATGAAAATAAAAACCAGTGGATTGAAGCATGTGGCACACTTGGAATTTATAGTGCAACAGCAAGCCAAGAACTGCACGTTCTGCGACACGAACATGGCACCACTCAGACTGGGGACACGTGGCCTTGCTCCCAACAAGGTCACGGCTCAACAGGACATGACAGCACCAAAAACCAAAAAAAAAAAGGCTGAACTTGTGAATTTCCAAGGCCTGGGACTGGAGCTGCTGGCCCTTGGAGCTGGGGGATGAGGCTCCTTCCTCTTCCGTGGGTGTCAACAGCGGGAAAAGGACAAGGGGGACACGAAGGTTGGCACTGCAGCCAGCCCCTGTCCCGGGAGGAACACGGGCACAGCCATCAGGGAGGGGGATCCAGGGCACCCCAGAGCACCCCAGAGCATCCCAGAGCACCCCAGAGGATCCCACAGCATCCCAGAGCATTCCAGAGAATCCCAGAGGATCCCAGAGCACCCCAGAGGATCCCACAGCAACCCAGAGAACCCCAGACAATCCCAGAGGACCCCAGGGCATCCCAGAGATTCCCAGAGCATCCTAGAGTATCCTAGAGGACGCCAAAGGATCCCAGAGCACCCCAGAGCACTGCTCTCCATCAGAACAGGCACATAGAAATCCAGGGACAGGCCAAGGTGCCACGTGTCCCTCGGGGAGGGATGAGGGGACATCCCGGGGCGGCCCAGCGCCACCCCGGCATCGAGACAAAAATCCACAGCAAAAGGCCACGAATGTACCCGGAATCCGAGCCCTTCCAGGTCCACAGCTGAGAGAACAAACTGCACATTCACTCCTGACACCGAGCTGGGCTGCTCCCAGCTCCAGCCGGGCTCGTGGGTGTAGCTTTGATGCCGCTCCAAGCTCGGCTGCCCGGCGGCTCCGCTCCCACTCCCACGGCTCCCATTCCATTTCCCACCCACCCCCTGACACTCAGCCCCCCAGTTCATACATTCTTCATTCCCAGCTGCTCCTCTCCACAGTGTTTTTCCCCTGGTTGGTGGCTCAGCAAAGCCACCAAGCTCTTTTGGGACCTGGCCTCCCAGGCAGGAGCGAGCCCTGGCGAGCACAGGCTGCAGACTGGCACCAGTTTGGCAACGAACTGGGATGCAAAGGAGCAGTTCATAAATAAATAAGTAAACAAATAAATAAACCCCACAGCACTTCTCAGCAGCTGCCAAATAGAACCCTGGTAAAAAAAAACAAAGCAGGGTATGGCACAAGTGAAGTTTTCTAGACCAAACTTCCAATCTCCCTCATGGTTGTGGCCTTTCCCTCCTCTTCTAAAGCAGGGGAGGGAATTTAAGGATTCAGGCAATCAGGTTTCTGTGATCACAGTGTGTGCCCATGGCTCTGTGTCCTCCTGGTTTCATTGCAGCTGCCCAATTGAAATTGGATCTGAGACAGGGACAGAAGGTTAAAAAGCTTCAGGAACAAACAGTGAGCTGAGGGGGGAAAGGCCACGGCGTGAGCTCCCTCATCTCCAGGCACCACTGGGAGCACAAGGCAAACCCCAGCTCCGGTGTGGCCTCACCACAGAGCTCTCCTGGAGGTGTGAAATCCACAGGGAAAGGGCTCCATTTGCACAGAGCTCCCGAAGCAGCTCAGTTTTGGGAGCACTGCCCCGAGGCACTGCCCAGCTGGCTCTGCCCTGCCCCACCCCAGGCTGTGCCACCAGAATTCCACCCTCAGAGTCACCAAACATCCCACAGGGCTTGAAAAACCACCAAACATCCCACAAGGCTTGAAAAACGAGCAACACACAGAGAGGGGAGGACAGACAGACAGACAGAGCCTCAACAGCAGCAGCAGCTGCAGGAGCCACGCTGGGCCCCGGGGATGGCAATGGCGAGAGAGGGAGCCACACTCGGGGGGACAGGACACAACGAGGGGCAGGGACCAAAGCCACGACACGGGGCTGGCACTTGGGGCCCTCAGAGGGGCAGGTCAGTGCTGTTGTGCCGAGTTTTCCTCGAGGTGCCATCGTCCCTGGGCAGGGCCCGCTGCAGGCTGGACATGGCCGCCGTCTTCTTGAGGTCGATGACGGCGTAGGAGTCGGTGCGGCGGGCACCGGGGCTGCCAGGGGCTGCCACCCTCGGCTCCTGCTGTCCCTTGCAGGCCTCAGGCTCCAGCTCCACCTGGATGTAGTTGAGCTGCCGTGGAGGCTCCGGGCAGGGCCGGGGGAAGTCGAAGCTGAAGACGTTGGGCAGGCGGCTGCGCCGGGGCCTGGGCAGGAAAGCGCGGCGCGGCTCCGAGCCCGTGGGATTCTGCAGGGGCTCCTCCTCTCCAGCCTCAGAGAAGCCATTTGGGGATGGTGTGGGTGCCATGCCAGCATCCTCATCCCTGTGCTGGGCTGGCTGCAGCTCCCACACTGGTGGCAGCGCCGGCAGGTTCTCGTAGTGCAGCAGCGCCGAGCGGCGCTGGGAGCAGCTCCCGTCCTCCCGGGACGCCTTGGAGCGACCAGCCCGGCACAGGGACGAGCTGCTGGGGGCCACCAGCCCGTTGAGGTTCTCATAGACACACTGTGGGGATGGACAGCCCTGCTGGCACTCGTTGTTGTTGTTGTTGGGGGCGCAGAGGTGAGGCCGGCATTGCCGGGGCTGCCGGCACAGCCGGCGGTAGCCGGAGGTGGGAGCCAGCACGAATTTCACCTCCCCTGGCTGCAGGAAGACCTGGGGGTTTCGGTCTTCCAGGGAGCAGCTGTGGTTCCTAGGGGGGAAAGGAGGGTGGGCTTCAGGCAGGGAGTGCAAACAGTGCCGGCCCCTCGGCTCCGGCTCCCCGGTGTTGACGTAGGTGTGGGACTGCAAGGAGAGAAGCAGAGGGACAGTGAAAGGAGGAGACAGCACAGACCAGAGCAAAGCAGCTGAGAAACCACCAGGAGAGGGGGATTCCTCAGAGGAGAAAGGATTTTGGAAGTTGGGAAGGTTTTTGGAGGTAAAATGTAGAAGTTGGTTTGGGTTTTGTGGGCTGGGAGGAGAGTGCAGCTGCAGATGCACACTGTGTGTCCTCATGGATGGACAGCTGCAGGAATTTCCCTGTCACAGACATGTTTTATGAAAAATCCTTTCCTGAGAAGCCTCAGAAACAAAATGTAAACACTAATTATCTACTACTGTAGAATGCAACAAGTGCATCTTTGATTAGTCCATGTTAGTTATTTCTAATTAATAACCAATCAAAGTCCAGCTGTCCAGACTGTCTCGGTCAGTCACAAGCCTTTGTTATCATTCTTTACTATTCTTAGCTAACCTTCTAATAAAATCCTTTCTTCTATTCTTTTAGTATAGTTTTAATATAATATATATCATAAAATAATAAATCAAGCCTTCTGAAACATAAAGTCAACATTCTCATCTCTTCCCTCATCCTAAGACCCCTGCAAACAGCACCACATTTCCTCATGGAAAGGGTGGTCAGGCTTTGGAAGGGGCTGCCCAGGCAGGTTTGGAGTGCCCATCCCTGGAGGTGCCACCTGGACGTGGCACTGAGTGCCCAGGGGGGATTGGGCACAGGTTGGATTTAATCTTTTCTCAGTGATTCCGGGGTTCTGTGTCATGCTCGATGCACATCTCACAAACTGTGTCCTCACAGGTGACCCCACAACCCTCACACCTGCCCAGGCCTCCCTGGGGGTGGCTCAGACCAGCTGGGTTTTGTAGGAAAAAATTAAAAATTCTACAACTGTGAGCAAAGAGCTGAACCTCAAAACCAAAAATAAAAAGGGTCTGAATTTAGGGGCTGTGTGACAGCTGGCAGGTCACTGCCACCCAAATACCAATGGGTTGAGGATAGAACTCGGATTTTTTTGACAGAACACCAGTTCTGGTGAAGTATCAAAGAGCAGGAGCCACCAGGAGTAAAATGAAGTAAAGAGAATAAAAAGAGTGACAAAGTGTGAGGATCCCCCGAGCTCTGAGTGAGGGAAACCCAGAACTGCAGCCAGCAGAGTTGAGGATGGGTTTACCTGCTCCTCAGGCCCCAGGAGGGGGTGGGTAGAGTCTTCCCCCACAGAGGAATGTCTCAGGCTGCTCACTGAGGGGTGCTGGGCTGCAGAGCAGGACAGGGATTCTCCAGGGAAGCTGTGAAATCCATTGGGAAGTCCAGTGTAGCCCAGACCTGTGAGGGAATCAAGGCAGAGGAGCATTAAAATGGTACAAAATAGAATTGTTACACTTTCAGAGGGAGCTGGGCTCTTGTGGACACCCTGGAAGGTAAAACCAGCCTGTCCAGGGGCCATCCCAGGGCCAGGCCCTCCTTTGAATCTAAGGAATTCCTCATGGAGACAGGAATTGAGCCATTCCAATGCTCCAGCAGAACCACAGCTGGCACTGCAGGAGGGCTGAGCCACCATGGAATGGGACTGTGCCACCACCCTGACACACAGGGGGTCAGGCCATATTCTGACTCTGTCAGGGTTGCTTTGTATTACTGCATTTTTTAGTTTATTTTTATTTTTTTCCCTAATAAAGAACTGTTATTCCTCCTCCCATACCTTCCTTTGAGATCCCCTTAATTTCAAAATCACAATAATTACGAGGGAGGGGGTTTAAATTCTCCATTTCAAGGGAGGTTCCTGCCTTCCTTAGCAGACTTTCCAAACCAAGACACAGCCCAGCCCTGTGTCCCCAGTGCTGTCCCCTTGCCACCATGGAATGGGACTGTGCCACCACCCTGACACACAGGGGGTCAGCTCCTGCTCTGATTCTGTCAGGGCTGCTTTGTATTACTGCATTTTAATTTTATTTTTATTTTTTTCCCTAATAAAGAACTGTTATTCCTCCTCCCATATCTTCCCCTGAGAACCCCTTAATTTCAAAATTACAATAATCAGGAGGGAGGGGGTTTAAATTCTCCATTTCAAGGGAGGTTCCTGCTTTCCTTAGCAGACTTTCCAAACCAAGGCACAGCCCAGCCCTGTGTCCCCAGTGCTGTCCCCTTACTGGTGGGGCCCTGGGGGCTGTGGGCCAGCTCCCCCTCCGAGGGGTGGCTGTTCCTGGTGACCACCACGGGCTCCTCCACCACGTTGATGCTGTTGCACTGCATCAGGTCCTGCAGCAAGTTGAAGATCTCCTCTGCTCTGGAGCACTTGAAGGCAAAAATCCCTGCCAGGGACAGAGAGGAGGGTTAGAACAGCAAGGAAATGATCCTGCTTTAAAAATATTTTAAAATATTTTTTTAAAATTTTTTAAAAATTTAAAAATATGTGTTGTTCCCATTTTTAAATGAATTCTGATTTATTCTGCTGTTGTTTAGCACCATCAAGCCACAACCAAGAACCCTGTGGATTATTCAGGAAATAACAGCAGAAATCATGGAAAACTGAATGGTTTGGGTTGGAAGAGACCTTAAAAATCATCCAGTTCCACTCCCAACCTGCCACAAGCTCAGGCTGGCTTTAAACCCCCTCAGTGCAGTGGAATCTCACCCCACACAGGTGTGGGGGGCCAGGGGAACTGCTCCCCTCTCCTATTGAACCCCCTCCATCCTTTCCCAGGGGAAAATCCAGGCAGTGACACCTCAAAGCTGGGCTGGGCCCTGTGCACAGGAAGGAGGGATGGAAATGTAAAATAATAAAATAAAATAAAAACGTTTTTTACAAATTTCTGGGATTGAAGAGTCTGTCCCCAAAGGAGCAGCCCAGCCCAGGAGCCAATCCCAGGCTGGCACACACACACACAGCACAGCCATGGCAACAGGAGCAGCCTGGCAACAAGGGCTGCTCCCAAAGATCCTCATTTTCCACCAAAAAAACCCAGCTGGATCTGCCTTGCATCAGGTGGGGAGCAGCATCAGCAAGGAGGGCTGCAGGTAAAATTAATAAGCAGGATAAAATCCTTCAAATAAGGGAGAAAATTCAACAAAACACATCACCCCTCTCATTTCTGCCTAAAGAGTGCCTGATAAAAACTCTGCAGGATGTGAGAGCTCTGCTTCATCCCCTCTGCCTGGACCTGAACAGAACCAAACCACGCAGAGGGCAGAAGTTTTATCCCTGGATTAAATTTTCACCACTGATCCTCGCCCTGTGAAAGGCAAAAAAACAAAAACCAAAGGACAAGTTCCCTGATGGGAGAGGAAAACCTCACTGAAATAAACATTAAAGAGCAGCAGATGCCAGTGCAGATTCCCACAGACCCCGAGCACTCACAGGAGCCCTTTTGGAGTTTACAAACACATTAACAGAATGAGGAAACAACTTTTGCTTTTCTCCCAGGGGATGCAGATGCCAAGGAAATGTTCAGCTCTTTTAAAAAGCATCAGAGCCAGACTGGTGAAAGAACCAAGAGGCACCAGTGTAAAACTGTAATTCCTCAATTCCCAGACTATTCCCAGGGCTGCTGTGACTTGGCATCAGCTCCTGGGTGAGTCACTTCCCTCTCCCTGCTCTCAGCATCAGGGAAACGTGGTGGGAAACCTTCTCCTCTGTCACAAAGTTCCAAAATCAGAGCTCTGAGCAGAACCAGCAAATTGAGGAGAGCAAACTGGGAGGATGGGGCTGCACAACCTGGAGCTGTGATTGGACAATTAACCCCAATATGGAAATGGAGCAAAACTTATAAAAGTGTGAAAACTCATGCCAGGTGTCCATGTTGGGTGGCAAGATGTATCCTTCAAGATTCACCTTGGGCAGGTAGGACAGGGGACAAGGTGAGGGGACAGGGACAGCCCTTCCCTAGCAGCTCTGTCACTATTTTTTAATAAATAGGGGTCACTGTATTTTAATAAATCCCTCCTTTATCCCTTTAACTCTGTCTAGCCTGTGTTCTAGGTAGCCTCTCTAGGCATCAAGGGGAGAGAAACCTCAGCATTGCTGCCCCCCAGGGAACCCCTCAGGGACTGACCCAGCCCCAGGGAGCCCTCAGGGAGCCCCTCAGGCACTGACCCTGTCCCCAGAGAACCCCCAGGGAATTCCTCAGGGACTGACCCTGTTCCCAAGGAACCCCTAGGGAGCCCCCAGGGAGCCCTCCAGACACTGACCCTGCCCCTGTCCCTGTCCTTGCCCGGGCACTGCCCCTGTCCCTGTCCTTGCCCAGGCACTGTCCCTGCCCTGTCCCTGCCCTCCTTGGCACTGACCCTGGCCGGTGTGGCAGCGGCGGCCGCTCTTGAAGGAGAACAGGTTGGAGTCAAAGGCCCCCTGCCCCTGTCCCTGTCCTGTCCCTGTCTCTGTCCCTGCCCCCAGGGAGCCCCCCAGGCACTGTCCCTGCCCCCAGTGAGCCCCCAGCCGCTGTCCCTGTCCCCTCAGGCACTGTCCCTGTCCCCAGGGTGCCCCCCTGGCACTGACCCTGCCCGGTGTGGCAGCGGCGGCTGCTCTCAAAGGAGAACAGGTTGGAGTCGAAGCTCCCCAGGCACTGTCCCTGCCCCCTCAGGCACTGTCCCTGTCCCCAGGGAACCCCCCTGGCACTGACCCTGGCCGGTGTGGCAGCGGCGGCCGCTCTCGAAGGAGAACAGGTTGGAGTCGAAGCCCCCCAGCCCCTCAGGCACTGCCCCTGCCCTGTCCCTGTCCCCCAGCCCCATCCCTGTCCCCACAGCACTGACCCTGGCCGGTGTGGCAGCGGCGGCCGCTCTCGAAGGAGAACAGGTTGGAGTCGAAGCCGTAGCGCCGCAGGCTCAGGTACGGCCACCGCACGGCGTCGCGCTTGTGCGAGTGCAGGATCAGCTCCCGCCGCGTCAGCTCCATCACCCCCGAGCCCAGCTCGTGCCCCTCGTCATCCACGTTGGTCACCTGCACGGACACCAACGTTAATTAACAAACTAATTAACAAATTAACGTTGGTTAATTAAGAAACCATCCTTTTGTTATCTCCATAACGTATTCCGTGTGTTCACAGTAACGGGTGGAAAAGTTAAGATCAGAATTGTTTTGCGTTCTTTTTTCTGATCCTCTCACAGCCTTTCCCAAGAACAGTGATTGGGAAAGTTGTGGGGAACTCCCTGGGCACTTCCAAGGCATGACCATCCTTTCCATGAGGAAATTCCTGCTGATTTCCAGCCTAAACCTCCCCTTTTTGGGACACACAACACTTTGGATCTGGTTAGCATAAGAGATTTGATAATCAGGATGTCTTGCCAAGAACAAACAGCTTTGAAGATTGCAAGAAGATTAAACCAGGCTGACTTACTGGATAAGAAAATTACACCAAGATTTCTGCAAGTGAGAGATGTTGTAAAATGCTAAAGTTTGTTTATGTGATTATTAACCCAATCATTGTAATAAAACATTTCTAGCCTTCCCAAAATAGTATATGAGCATAGGTAGTCCACAAAAAATTTGGATTTTTAGTCCACAATAAATTTGGACTCTTATGATCATATCTCAGAGTCTCTCATCATCACTGACCTCCCCTGGCCCAGCCTGAGGCCGTTCCCTCTCCTCCTGTCCCTGTTCCCTGGGATAAGATCCCAGATTCCCCCTGAGCCTCCTTTTCTCCAGGCTCAGCCCCTTCCCAGCTCCCTCAGGACCTTCCAGCCCCTTCTCCAGGTGCTCCAGCTCCATCCCCTTCGCTCCAGCCCCTCCATGTCTCCCTTGCTGTGAGCACCCAGAGCTGGACAGGGCTCCCAGGTGTCCCTGAGCAGCTCCAAGCACTGCAATCCCATGGATTTCCCCCATTTCCTGCAATTCCATGGATTTCCCCCATTTCCTGCTGCCTTTCTCCCAGCTGCCAGCAGGGATCCGTGGCTGGCAGGAGCTGGCAGCCCTTGGCAGCTCAGCTGCTGTGGCTGAGCCCAGGCTCTGTCTGGAACACAGCCCTGAGCGATAAAAGGTTTTTCTCTCCACTCCCCCATTTCCTTGCATTTCCCAAGCAGAGGCAATTTAGCAGCAAACACATTTTCAGCAGGAGTTTCTTAAGGAAAGGGGGGAAAAAAAACCAAAAACAAAAAAAAACCCAAAGCAGAAATGATGAATTTGCAAATCCTCTGGAAGGATGTTTGTGTGCAGGAGTTTGCTCTCCCCTCGTGCAGGCAGAGCTGTCCCATACCCTCTGATGGGGTTGGAAGGGCACAAATTTACCTTGAATTTGGTGGGATGGTTGTCTGGGATGCTGTCTGGGCACAGACAGCTGCAGCAGCTCCCCATGACTCCAGGCAGAGAGGAAATCCCTGGGGACAGGACACAAAAAGTGGCACAATCAGCTCCCAAATCCCAAACCCACCTCTCCCAGCATTTCCAGCTGTGCCCTCCCCATCCCAGTGGGGCTGGAGCTCCAACTCTTTGCTCTGCTCCTTGATTAATGTCACAAATGTTAATTAAAACCAATTCTTACCATTAGGCAGTTGTTGGATTTGTTGTGGAGGAGTGAGAAGGAGTTCCCACTGCAGTCCCTCTATCTCCCTCGGGATTTCATGGCAAGCAGGTTTCACCTAGAACAGGAGGGGAACACTCCCATCTTCCACCTGGCAAGGAGAACACAATTAAACAATGATAAAAGCAGAGAAAATTAAAAAGCAGGGGGTGGGAGAGTGACTGAACTTCCCTTCAGACAACCCAAGGAAAGCAGGTGCATTTTGTGTTTAATTAATTACATTTATATCAACACAGAAAACTCTGTGCACAGCAATGAAAAATACACAGCTAAAAATAATGTTTTAAAAAATAAATAAGAGTTATTTTATTTCCTGGCTTTGGGATCCCAAAGAGTAGTGGGGTTTACCAGGGTGAAGGAAACAAAACTGAGCAGCCAGGGGTGGTGAGGCAGCTGCTGAGGAATGTGAAGGTGCCTTCACTGCAGGGAAGGTCCTTCAGGGTCAGAGAACAGCAGCTGCTCTGCTTTGGAGTAGGAGAAGAAAAAAAAAAAAGGCCAGAAAGCACAAAAACTCTGATATCTGTCCCAGAAAACACAAAAATTCTGATACCTGACCCTGTCAGGGTGAGGATCAGGCAGGGAGGAGGCAGTGAGGAACACTCCTGTGGTTTTGTTTGCTTTTTTTTTTTTAATTGCAGTGAGAAATGGGAAATTCTGCTATCCCTGATGGGAGCTTGGGCAGGTGACAGGGGATGATGCCAGGTGTGCCCTGAGAGCAGCTCAGTGTCTCCACCTGATCCACCAGGATCCCCAGCCTGGCACCGGGGCAGGAAATGGCAATTTGGGAACCTCTTTCCACTGGAAACCTCCTTCCACTGGGAACCACTTTCCATTGGAAACCTTTTTCCATTGGGAGCCTCTTTCATAGGGAACCTCTTTCTATTTGGCACTCTCTATTGGGAACCTCCTTCCATTGGAAACCTCTTTCTACTGGAAATCTCCTTCCATTGGGAACATCTTTCTCTTGGAAACTTTCCCATTAGGAACCTTTTTCCATTGGGAACCTCCTTCCATTTGGAACCTCCTTCCATTGGAAACCTCTTCCCACTGGAAATCTCCTTCCAATTGGGAACCTCTTTCCATTGGAAACCTTTTTCCATTGGGAAACTCCTTCCATTGGAAATCTCCTTCCATTGGAAATCTCTTTCCTTTGGGACCTTCTTTCCATTGGAAACCTCTTTCTATTTGGGACCCTCTTTCCATTTGGAACCTCCTTCTATTGGAAACCTCTTTCTACTGCAAAACTCCTTCCATTGGGAGCCTCTTCCCATCAGGACCCTCTTTCCATTTGGAATCTCCTTCCATTGGAAACCTCTTCCCATTGGAAACCTTCTTCCATTGGAAATCTCTTTATTTGAGACCCTCTTTCCATTGGAACCTCTTTCTACTGGGAACCTTCTTCCATTGGGACTCTCTTTCCAATGGAAATCTCTTTCCATTGGGAACCTCTTTCAATTGGGACCCCCTTTCCATTGGGAACCTTCTGCCATTGGAAACCTCTTCCCATTTGGAATCTCTTTCCATTTCAAGTCTCTCCCTCTGCCAGGCTCTGCCTCCCCCTCCTCCCGATGAAACCACAGCTCACAGAGTGGCAGAGCTGCCCTGGGCCCCTTCCAGTGTGGAGGGAGGGGGCAGAGCCCCACTGGAGCTGCCCAAGGGTCCCATTCCATTTCTACATCAAAAACAGCTCCATAAATCACCTCCCACTGCACCTCCTGGCCCTTGCAGAATTCCCCACCATGCCCCAGCCCTGCCAAGTGCCCAGGAGAGAGGAAAGTTTCTTTCTGTGCGAGCTGAGAACAAACAAAGGTGGTGCCAGGTGCCCTCCTGCACACACCTGCCAGCCCTAGAGCAGCACCAGCCCTTCCCCGTGCCACCCCACACCTGCCCCAGCCAGCTGCTGCTTCTCCTGGGCTCTGCAGGGATTTATTTATCCCCTCACAGGAATTCAGCACAGATCCTGCTCCAGCTGATCTGGGCACTGGGGGCTGGCTCCTCTCTGGCTGGGCTCTCCCACTCCCACCTCAGCAATTTCCTCAGGAATCAGAGCAGAGAGAAAACATTCTGCCTTTTGTCCTCTTTCCTCACTCCTCTCCCTCCATCCCCATCTGTGAGGGGTCAGCCTGAAGTTCTGTGGCTTACCAAGGACAGTTTTCACACTGAAAACAGAACAAATGAACTAAAAAACCACCAGGACCTCCCTGAGCACTCCCTGGGTGCTTCCCCCTGCTCCTCACAGGCGAATATTTCAGCAGAATCCCTTCTACACAGCCACTGAGATTCCCAACTCCCCAGACTCCTGCTCTGCACTTCCAGCTCACCTCCCCAGCCCTGTCTGCCAGTTCAGAGCCCAGCCAGTCCCTAAAACCACCCCAAGAGCCCAGCAGGGTCCCCACAGCAGGACTGGGTCCCTCCTAAGGCCACCAGCCCCATCCAGAGTCCCAGGATCCCAACCCAAACCCTCCTCAGCCCTGCCTGGAGCAGCCTCTCCCAAATTCCCAGGTTGTTCCCATCCTCCCAAACCGCCCAGGCTGCAGAAGCCCCTCGTGCCTTCACCCTCCTTAAAGACAGAGCTGGAGAAGGTTCCCCTAATCCCAAAGGGTCAGGGGGGCACCCTGACACCCCCTGCATGGGAACAGACGGACACCAGGTGTGGAAAAGCACCTGGACCCACATCAGCCCCTCCAGGACACGCAGGGACAGAGCCAGGAAAAGGAGGGAGCAGGGGGGCAGCTCTGGGGGCAGGAGGGGCAAAAAGGTGATGGGGGGACGAGAAGAGGGATGGGGGATTGAGGAGGGGCTGCAGGGAGGAAGAAGGGGATGGAGAGAGGAGGAAAGGGATGGAGGGATGGGGAAGGGGATGGAGGGATGAGGAAGGGGATGGAGGGAGGAGGAAAGGGATGGAGGTAGGGGGAAGGGGAGGGAGGGA
>JAWMRF010000109.1:4311964-4336512 GCA_035221435.1 Sphenopsis melanotis | reverse complement strand
CCCTAGAGCCAGTGAGGGCACACAGACTGCAGGAGCCAGCATTAACTCCTCATGGAGCCTCATCCTTTGTCCTCCCATAGAAACACTGACAGACTCCTTTGAACTCATTAAAAATCCCTCTCTGTTCATGCTCTTGGGACCTTATTCTGCAAATACGGTGCATAGAGAATTTGACGTTATTTGCATAATCCTAAAAAATTAACGATGAAGATGCTGAAAAATGGAAAACAAGCAAACCAAAGCAACACAGACATGCCACAGATAGCTTCTTCTATCACTGGGTTGAAACCTTGAATTGGAAAAGCACCTCTTCCCCTTTTGTGGGCAGCTGTGCTCCCCAGCAAGGCCACTTTCACTCCAGGTTTCCCAACCCCTTGCTCTGATAAAGGGAGCAGTGCAGTGGGTCAGGCTTGGGATGCCCCTCCTAGCTGGGGGTGCTGACGGACAGACAGACAGCTCGGTGCACCCCATTCTGCCTGAGACCCTGCTCAGGAACTCCACAGTCCCTTGGGAACACCATGCAGAAGGATGAAAAGAAAGGCTCTCTGATGATTGCTTACCCACACAGGACTCCCCGGCAGGAGAATAGCTTCCATTGTCATGGAAACCGCTTCTGCACTCACAGTGGTACCACCCCGGGAGGTTAACACAGCGTGAATGGCTGTGACACGCAATGATCCCCTCTGCACACTCATCAATATCTGCCTCAGAGAAAAACACAAGCCAGCCGGGAAATTAATTTCCTTTGACACCAATACTGTAGGTTTGTTTTTTTTTTTTTTAAAAAATCTTATTGGTTTGGAGTTTTTTTTAAAGATTTCCTTTAATAGATGGATCAAGGTTTATTACAGTTCCAAACAACAGACATTTAAAGCGTGACTCACAGAACAACAATAAAAAATAACAATAATACATCATGTAATCTGTTACAGACAAGACATTCTTTTACACCATGATTTGCTGAAAATGCAAAGCAAACATGCAGATTTTTTTGTTCCTTGTTTGGTTTTTTGTCTTGGGGATTTCTGTTTGCTTTTTTACCTCAGAAATTACATTTGTCTGTGCATTTAAAGCGCTGCAGAACAGGCTGTCCACTGAAAAGGCAGATTCAGCAATATTCCTGCTTTACAATCCCTGATCCCGATCCTGATCCCGATCCTGATCCCGCTCCCGTTCCCAATCCCGATCCCAATCCCTGATCCCGTTCCCGCCGCCGCCCTCACGCAGCGCCCCGCGCGCCGCCGGTGACGTCACGCCGCGCCGGTGACGCCACGCGCGGCAATGACGCCGTGCGCGGGGCGCGCGGGCGGGCGGCAGCAATGGCGGCGGTGGCCGGAGCGGGAGCGGCGGGAGCGGCCGGGCCGGTGGCGGCCCCGCCGCGGGGCATCCGCGCCTGGCTGCGGAGCGCCTTCCGCTTCGCCACCGACCGCAACGACTTCCGCAGGTCGGCAGCGGGACCGGGATCGGGGCACGGATGGGGCCGGGGCCCGGAGCAGGGGTCGGGGATGGGATTGGGATCGGGAGCCCGGTGTCTGTCCCCGGCCTGGATCAGGAGCAGGGCAGGGATTGTCTCTCGGTCCCTGCGTCCAGTTCGGGCTCCTCGCCTCAAGGAGGACATTTTGGGGCCGGAGCGTGTCCGGGGAAGGGAGCGGAGCTGGAGGGGCCTGGAGAGTCCTGAGGGAGCTGGGAAGGGTTTGGAGAGTCCTGAGGGAGCTGGGAAGGCTCAGCCTGGAGCAAAGGAGGCTCAGGGGGAATTTCTGGCTCCGCACAACTCCCTGCCAGGAGGGGACAGCCGGGGGGGATTTGGGATCTTATCCCAGGGAACAGGGACAGGAGGAGAGGGAACGGCCTCAGGCTGGGCTGGGGAGGCTCAGGTTGGACATCAGCAGGAATTTCCTCATGGAAGGGGCTGCCCAGGGGGGCTTGGAGCGTCCATCCCTGGAGGTGTCACCTGGAGGTGGCACTCAGGGCTCAGGGTGGGGATCGGGCACAGCCTGGATTCGGATGAACTTTCCCAAAATCTTTTCCGAGCTCAGCGCTTCTGGCATTCTGTGATTGCAGGAACCTGCTGCTGAACTTGGGGCTGTTTGCCGCCGGGGTCTGGGTGGCCCGGAACCTGACCGACATCGACCTGATGGCCCCGCAGCCCGTCCCGTAGCTCCGGTCAGCGCGGGGGAGGGATCGAGGGGCGGGATCGGGAATATCCTGAGCTGGGAGGGACCCGCAGGGATCAAATCCAGCCCCTGCCCTGCTCAGACACCCCAGAATCCCACCTGGGCGTCCCTGAGATCCAAAAATCCCACCCTGGGTGTCCCCGAGAGCCCAAAATCCCACCTGGGCATCCCTGAGATGCCAAAATCCCACCCTGGGGAGCTCTGGCAGCCTCGGGGTTTTTCCCATTCCCTGGGGAGCCTGGGCAGTGCCCCAAACCCTCTGGGGGAGGAGCCTTTCCCAAAATCCACCCTCAATCTCCCAAATCCAGCCCTTCCCTGGCTGCTGTCTCTGCTCACCAGAGTTTGGAGCTGCAGCCCCCCAAGGCTGAGCAAACCCCCCAAACTCACCCTGTCCCCCCAGGACAGCACTGTCACCACTTGAGGTGACACAAATCAGGGGTGACCCTGCCCCAAACCCCACAGAACCCCCTTTTTACCCACCTTTTAGAGCAGAACCAGCTCCCCTGACGGTGCTGACTCCTGTCCCAGGAAGGAGCCGGAGCTGCTGGGAGCAGAGCTCACCCTCCCACCAGGACTGGAGCTGTGGAGCTGCTCAGATCCCACCTGGAGCTGCTCTGATCCCACCTGGAGCTGCTCAGATCTCACCTGGAGCTGCTCTGATCCCTTTGGAGTTGTTCTCATCCCATCTGGAGCTGCTCTGGTCCCCCCTGTCCTGCCTGGAGCAGTGACAAGGACAAAAGGTTTAATGCTGAGAGGAAGATTTGGTTTCCCATTCATTCCTTTGGGAATTGTTTCCTCGAGGATGTTCATGGAATTTCCTCCTGTACCCCCCACCCCCAGAGGTTTATTAAATTTTATGGAATAACAACACAACCCACTGGAATTTCTTTCTTTTTTTCTCTTTGTTTTTTCTTTCTTTTTTTCTTAATAAGAAATCTCAGCTTACAAAAAACAAGGTGTAAAAAGAGTAAAGATTTACAAAATAAAAAAAATCATAAAAACATGATTTCTGTTTCACACCCGAGAGAGAGACAGGGACGAGCCCAGCCCTGGGACCCAGCAGCTGCTGCTGCCAGGGAAAATCCACCCTGGGATAAAAATCCAGCCTGGGATGGAGCTGAAATTCAATCCAGCCTGGGATGGATCTGAAATCCAGCCTGGGATGGAACTCCAGGCTGTGCTCTGATCCCATCCCTGCTATCCCATTCCTGCTCTCATCTCTGATCCCATCCCTGCCCTGATCCCATTCCAGCCGTGATCCCATTCCTGCCCTGATTCCTGATCCCATTCCTGCCCCATCCCATCCCTGCCCTGATCCCACTCCTGCCCTGACCCCATCCCTGCCCTGACCCCATTTCCTGCAGTTTCCCCCCAAATCAGGGGAAGATGAACCCCAGAAGTTCCCCAAAGCAGCCGGGAGTGTTTCCTCTGGTGGGAATGTCACTTTTGTGTCCTTGTCACTGGTTTTGGGTGGCAAACACCTGAGTTTGGAGTTGTTTTTCTGGGATTCCTGCTTTGTCCTGCAGCATTCTCTGAGTGTAGAAGAGGATGTAGGCCTGGGTCTTGCACACCTCCTCCACACTACATACATTCAGTTTGGAGTCATTGCAGTGCACCCAAAAACCTGGAAAAAAGGGAAAAAAAACCTTTTAACTGAGGTAGGATCCCTTTGGATTTTGGAACTGCTCACAGGAAACATCCACAGGAGAAAAGGCACCTCTGTCTTTTCCTGTAAACTGAAAAATGGCTTTAATTTCATTTTTAATATAATTTTAATATAAATATAATTTAAATATAAATTAATTTTAATAAAATTTGCTTAAATACATCATATTATATAGATATAAATATATTACATTATATGATATTATAAATATATGAAATATTTTTATATAAATTAAAATATATCATTTTTAACAGAATTTTTAAATATAGTTTTTAATATAGTTTTAAATAGAATTTTTAAAATAGATTTTTTAATATAATTTAAAAATACATAATTTTCAATAGAATTTTTAAAATAGATTTTTTTGGGGTGCTTTAGAAATATCAAATCATCATTTAATCAGCCCAAAAGCTCAATTAGGCAGCCAAAAATTCCCAATTTGTGCAGCCAGGAAGGCAGAGCCTGTCCTGATCCAGCTGCTGGGATCTCCCAGCCCCCTGCGGATGTTGCTCATGAATAGTTCCTGTTTTTCCATCCTCAAAACACTTTCTGTTCATCTCCTCAATCCCCAGGATCCTGAGCAAACCCAGCTGCAGCAGCTTTGGCAGAATGAAGAATTCCCACCATTCCCAGGGAAAAAAAAATAGAATTAAAAAAGCAAAAATAAACGACAAAAAATATTAAAAAAAAATAAGAATACACAGGGAAAACAAACTACTGAAGGGCAAGGAGTGGATCCCAAGGAACTGGAATCCTGGGGAGGGATTCCAAGGGAGGGAAAACCCAAGGGAAGTGAGGAAGGGGAGAGGGTTGGGAGGGGATTTGCCCGGGGCCAGCTCACGCACCTCCCTCCGTGTTGTAGCAATAGGCTGTGTAGTGTCCTGAGCCAAACCCCTTCCCGTGATGCATCACCACAGCTGAGAGGTCATAGACACAGGAATCTGTGGCAAGGGAGGGCAGAGAGTCCCTGCAGCAGTAAGGTTCCATGTTTAATACCTGCTCAAAGAGGACATGGACCCCGATCTTCTCGCGGTGATTGCGCTCAGACCACCTGCAAACACAAATCCCACACTCAGGGTGCTCAGCAGAACCAAATCTGGGGGTTTTGAACCAAAATCTCCTACAGGAATCCAAACACACAAATCCCACACTCAGGGTGCTCAGCAGAACCAAATCTGGGGGTTTTGCCTCAAAATCTCCTACAGGAACTCCAAACACACAAATCCCACACTCAGGGTGCTCAGCAGAACCAAATCTGGGGGGTTTGAACCAAAATCCTCTGCAAAAACTCACCAAACACAAAAATCCCACATTCAGGATGCTCAGCAGAACCAAATCTGGGGGTTTCACCCCAAAATCCCCTGCAGGAACCCCCCAAACACACAAATCCCACACTAAGAGTACTCAGTGTCACCAAATCCAGGGGTTTCACCCCAAAATCTCCCTTTGTTATTGACAATTTTTATTTTAGGTGGGGTGTCCCCCTGCCATTGATATTTTTTATTTTAGGTGGGGTATTTTTGAGCCAGATTTCTCCTCTGACCACCTTTAAAATCCTCAATGCTACCCATAACCCGCCCCACACCCACCCTAACCACTTCAGAGACTTTTCCTCGTATTTTGAGCTTTTTCTGCTTTCTGTTCCACAGGTAAACACCCAATATTGGCATTGAATTCTCTCAATCTCCCACCTTTCACTCAGCTTACTGACTTCTCCTTCCAAGCTGCCTGCAAACTTGATTAAAACCCAAAGAAATTAAGAATTAAATGCACAAAATATTAAATTGTGACAGAAAAAAAAAAAAACCTACAAACGGGCAAGATGTGGGGGCTTCACAAATGTGATGGCTCAGAAGTTACACAGCTGCTTTTAGCAGCCACTGAGGGTATTTAAAGGCCCATTTTTGGACATTTTTTCCCCAAAAATTTCCTCAGTGCCTCACCTGAAGCGTTTAAGGTGCAGCCGGAGGACCTGAGGTAGTCTGTAGATCAGCAACTGCTTTTTAGCTTCACTCAGAACAAGAGGTTTGGGAGAAGATTTTCGCCGTTTGCCTGCCAAAAAAAAACCCCAAACAACCCCCCAAAGCAAAGATTATCAGGATCCTGTTAATTCCCCAAAGAGAAAAACCAGCACAGGGTGAAATCTTTATTTTTTTCCAGCATGGGGATGGCCACAGGAATAAACATTTCAGAATTTCTTTCTCCTTATCACACAAACATTTGTCACCTCTAAGTGACAAATCAGAGGTTTTCCTGTTGGAATGTTGAGCCAAAGATTTCCTGGGCTGCAGAATTCCAACAAGTGAATTCCAGCTCACAAATATTCAACATTTTATTCTCTCTGCTGCTTTGAGCTTCTCACAGAAGCATTTAAAAATGCTCCCAGCAACAGCAAAGCTGGAAAAGAGGAAGAATTCCTCCCTCCTCTTCCCAGGAAAGGCTGGAGCAGAAGGGGCCAGGTGGCTGTCAGAGATCCCAATTAGCACAGCACCTGTTAATTGGATTTGTGCAGCCCCAGCTCCTGCAGCAGCTCTGGCAGCAGTGCCCCCACTGCTCCTGGCACTTGGGGCCTTTCCCCTGACCCTTCCAGCTGGAAAATGCTTCCTGAGCCATTCAGAATTCCTTAAAAGTCATTCAGAATTCCTCAGCCATTTAAATTCCTTAAACGTCATTTAGAATTCCTTACAAATAATTCAGAATTCCTTAAAAATCATTTAGAATTCCTTGAAAGTCATTTAGAATTCCTTAAAAATCATTTAGAATTCCTTGAAAGTCATTTAGAATACCTTTAAAGTCATTCAGAATTCCTTAAAAGCCACTCAGAATTCCTTAAAAATCATTTAGAATTCCTTAAAAGCAATTTAAAATCTTAGTGAGCTAGAATTCCTCAGCCATTTAGAATTCCTCAAAAGTCATTCAGAATTCCTTAAAAGCCATTTAGAATTCCTCAAAAGTCATTCAGAATTCCTTAAAAGTAGAATTCCTCAGCCATTTAGAATTCCTTTAAAGCCATTTAGAATTCCTTACAAATCACTCAGAATTCCTTAAAAACCATTCAGAATTCCTCAGCTATTTAATGCTGAAGTATTAAAACGAATTTCATTTCTTTTTCCTCCCAAAGAATCAAAGCAAACTGAGTTAAGCTGAAGCTGAACTCTCCCAGTTTGTGGGGCAGGATTTACTCCAGGCTCTGTTTCCAAGCACATCCACTCAGGAATGATTTCCCAGCCCTGCAGGAGTGTCCCTGGCAGGGGACAGTGCCAGGGGGTGGTGGCACTCACTGTTGCACTGGTCACAGGCGTAGATCCTCCCCTCCAGGGCTTCAGTCTCGGTGAATTTGGCCAACATCTCAGTGAGCAGGCACTCAGCCTGGGGCACGGGCAGGATTCCCTTCTCCAGGGCATGGTACCGCTCTGGGAACTCCAGGGACAGGTCCCAGAAGGGCTCCACAGTGTTGGATTTGTAGTTGCACGTCCTGCAGGTGACCTGGGACAGGGACACAGGGACACACAGCTGGCTTTGTGTTGGAATCTGAAACGCAGGGAATTCTCACAACTTTGGGCTTTTGGGCCTCCCAGAATTGGAAGGTGGCCAAAAAGGGTCATCAAATCTGGCCCTGCACAGGACACCCCAAATTCCCCACATTTGCATCTACCCATGTCTCACAGGAGGAGTCGCTGCTCCAACCTTGTGGGGTAAAAAACACAAGGAAAAGGATTTTAGAGCTGTGACATGGATTTGAAATCTCCTTGTAGGGTCATTGAAAGGGTTAGGATCATCAAATCTGACTCCTGGCCCTGCACAGTACACCCCAAATTCCCCAGATTTCCATCTACCCATGTCTCACAGGAGGTGTCACTGCTCCAACCTTGGGAGGCAAAAACACAAGGAAAAGGATTTTAGAGCTGTGACACACATTTGAAATCTTTCTATAGAGTCGTAGGATATCCTCAACTGGAAGGTGGCCAAAAGGGTCATCAAATCTGGCTCCTGGCCCTGCACAGGACACCCCAAATTCCCCACATTTCCATCTACCCATGTCTCACAGGAAGTGTCACTGCTCCAACCTTGGGGGTAAAAAACCACAAGGAAAAGGGGCATAAAAAAATGCGAAGGCACCTTAAAAACACATTCAAAGCCTAAAACCTCAGGACTAAACATATTCAAAGCCTAAAATCAGGGGCTCAGGACTTCTGTGCTTGTGCAGGTCTCATCCAGAAGTGGCACAACTGAAGTGAATTTGTGCTAAATGTGACAAGGATGGAAATGGTCGCAATTCAAAGGATTTTTTCCTCAGGAATTGGGAATTCCTAAGAGAGTCCTAAATGGGATCCTCAGTGTGCAGAGCCTTGGCGTAAAACCTCAGGACTAAACACATTCAAACCCTAAAACCTCAGGACTAAACACATTTAAACCCTAAAACCAGGGGCTCAGGATTTCTGTGCCTGTGCAGGTCTCATCCAGAAGTGGCACAACTGAAGTGAATTTCTGCTAAATGTGCTAAATTTGTGCATTTCCAAGGATGGAAATGGAGGCAACTCAAGGGATTTTTTCCTCAGGAATTGGGAACTCTTAGAGTCCTAAGAGACTCCTAAATGGGATCCTCAACGTGCAGAGCCTTTGCTCCTCGGTGTGAACAGCTCCAAGTGATGCCCGTGGAAAAAGCAATTCCATACCTGGCTGAGCAACTGCCCATGGAAAATAGTGTTGACCACCTTGAGGACCTGCTTGGTGAGCTTCCTCTGCGAGAAGGGGATGAGGATCCTGCGCCTGCTGCCCTCAGACTCCAGCTCCTGCTGCACCTTGTCCAGGAGCTCGCACAGGAACTCCTGCGCGTCCTGCTGGTCGTAGCCGCGGAAGGCGGGGATCAGGCTCCACACGGAGTGCAGCATGGCAAAGGGAGACACCAGGGCCCACTTGCCAGACCACATCACCCTGAACAGGGTGTGCAGCTCGTGGCACAGGGAGATGTGCTTGGAGCTGGGCTCCTTGGGCTGGATCAGCTCCAAGCTGCGGCTGATGGAGGAGCCCCCGTTCAGGCCGGCCGGGGAGCTCTGAACCTTGTCAGGCTTCCCCGGCTCGTTGGCAGCAGCACCATTTGCCAGCTTGCCAGGCATCCTGGCCCTCCCATTCACAGTTTTAGCTAAAAGTTCTTCTGTTTCACAGAGATCAAGAGTCAAGAAACATTCTCTGAACTTCTGGAGGTGGCTGAGCACCTGCAGGATGGAGTTCATGTAACAAGTGTTGCCCAGGTTCCTCAGCCCCGTCACCCCAGGCGTCATCAGGGGTTGCCTCCGGATGGAGTAGAACTGCTTCAATCTGCTGCTCTGCACCTGCCTTGAGGTAGGGGAAGCTGTGGCCACCTCCCTGAATTTCCTTGGGATCAAGCTCTCCCTGTGCACGTGGGACAGCAGCCTGGCGCTCTTCCTGGGGGGAGTGCTGGCCAGCTCCTCCAGGAGCTGCCTCTTCATCTCCCGCCGCCGCTGCCGAGCCGCCTCCTTCTTCTTCTCCAGCTCCTCCATTTGTTTTTTCTCCTTTAATTTCAGCTGTCCCCGGGAGCTCTTGTGGAACCAGGTGCGCAGAGCCCTCGCCAGCAGGGCCTGGCGCCGGTGCCACAGCGCCGTGAGCATCTGGGACTGGCCCTGGGGGCTCCTCCTCCTCCAGGCATCCTCGGCCAGCGCCATGGAGCGCAGCGTCCTCCCGGTCCTCTGGCCCTTGATGGCCGACAGGGAGCTCCTCAGCAGCTTCAGGTCACCCTCGGGGTTGTCATTGAGGACATAATCCTGGCAGAGGTAACAGAAGACGTAGAGCTCGTGCACTTCCATGGCCAAGGGGTGCCGGGTCTCCTGGAAGTGCCTCAGGGCGTGCTCCTCGATGTAGCGCCCGCAGGCCACGTGGGAGCACTTGAGGCAGGCCCAGAGGGACTCGGTGGTGTGGCAGTCCACGCACTGCCACTTCTGGGGGTTCAGGATCGAGTGGTCCTGGGCGAGTCGTAGCCGCCCCACATGTTTGCATCTATCCATGTCTCACAGGAGGAGTCGCTGCTCCGACCTTGGGGGGGGATAAAACACAAGGGAAAGGGTTTGAGAGGTGTGACATGGATTTGAGGTCTTTTTACAGGGTCGTTGGAAGGGTTAGGATCATCAAATCTGATTCTTGGCTCTCACAGCACACCCTAAATTCCCCACATTTGCATCCACCCATGTTGCACAGGAGGAGTTGCTGCTCTGACCTTGGCGGGGGAAAACACAAGGGAAAGGCTTTTAGAGCTGTGACACAGATTTGAGATCTTGTTGAAGGGTCACTGGAAGGGTTAGGATCATCAAATCTGACTCCTAGTCCTGCACATGATAGTCCAAATTCCCCACATCTGCATCCACCCATGTCTCACAGGAGGAGTCGCTGCTCTGACCTTGGGGGCAAAAAACCATAAGGGAAAGGATTTTAGAGCTGCAATGTGGATTTGAAATATCCTTGTAGGGTTATGGGATATCCCAATTGGAAGGAGGCCAAAAGGATCATCAGATTTGAGTCCTGGCCTTGCACAGGATACCCCAATTTCCCCATATTTGCATCTTAATCTTTCAATTACAGCTTCACGTGATGAAGTCACTGACCCCAAGTTTGCTTCCCCAACTCACTTTTGTTTCCATCTCTCAGGAACTGAGGCAGTGAGGTGTTGTTGATTCCCAGGCCTGGAGAGGAATTGTTTTGTAAAAATGGGAAAGCAGCAGCTCACACTGTATGTGGAGTTTAAAGTTATAAAGATTTACAGGATTATAAATGTATGAAAACCTAAAATTCTAAGTCTTGATAGAAGATTGGTTTGACAGAAGATCCCCAGTGAATTGTGGATCCCCTTCCCCAGTCCCTCCAAGGCTCTGGGGCAGAAGGAGAGGTCAGAGCCAGGCTACTCACAGAGTACAGCTCACACATGCTCTCCTCAGCCACTAAAGAATGATAGGATTATAAATGTATGAAAATCTAAAATCCAAAGGCATTGGTTTGATCAAAGCTCCCCAGTGAATTGTGGATCTTTTTCCCAGCCCCTCCGAGGCTCTGAGGGCTCGGTACTCACGGGGTGCAGCTCACACATCCTCTCCTCGGCCCCGCCGCGTCCCGGGCGTGCAGCAGCCCCATCATCCTCCCACAATCCTGGAGAATTTAATTACTGGGAAGTCCTCACTGCCAGGCAGCTTCAAAGCCCTGGAGAGAGAGGGGAAAATATCCTGGTGATGCATAGAAACCAAGCCTGGAACGCTGGCAGGAGCATCATTAACCCCTCAGCGCAGAACTCATTTATCCCAGAAATAATTTTCTGGAATTACCCCCAGGATCCCGAATTCTCACAGACAAAATTCCATTCCATTTCATTCCCTGCTTTCATTTTTTTTTATTTGAGCAGGCTGTAAAAAAATCTGCTGATCACATGGAGCCTCTTCATGGTGAGGCTTTTGTAGTGGATGACCCAACATATGGCAAAGGGAAAAAATGGGAGTCAAAAAAAACCCCAAACAAACAGGAGGAAAAAATGTGGCCCTCCTGTGATCACTTGGATTTTTGGCTGCTTCGATTGCCTGGTGAGAGACAGAGGGAGGAGAAGGGGGAAAGATCAAAAAAAGAAAAGCTGTGCTCAGTTAAATTCAGTTCTAGGTGGTTTCTCAAACAATATAAAGGAAGAAATGAGGAGCCAGCAGGTGCAAAGTGCAACAAAATAACCAGAGAGGAAAGAAAAATGGGGAAAAAACAGAGGTAGAAGAGAATGGAAAAATGGATCTGAATGAAGTTAGTTACACAGGGGTCTGGCACACAGAATATGTGCTTAAAACATCATTTTATGAGGTGCAAAGCTGAACATTTGCCAAAGCTTTGAGGCAGGGATTGAGCCCTCACCTGCATGGGTGAGCAGGGAGCTGGCCAGGTGAAGAAAATGCTTTTTTAGTGGCCCCAAATGACAAAAATTTGCTTTAATTGTCACCTTTATCAGTGTTATTGCTGTGGAGGATGGAATCTCTTAGAGAAATATCAAAGCTCTTCAGTTCTTTCTCCTGGACTCCAATGAAAGCTCAAGTGGCCACTTCAGCACCCAAAGAACCCCGGAGGTTTTTATTTAAACCAGCTCAGAAATTCCCACATTTCCCTTGGGCTGGGCTCACTCCCTCCCAAATCCCAAGATGTGGAAAGGATTTTGGAAATCCTCACCTAAACAAAGGATTGATTTGGTCTCTTTTTTTCCAAGTTGGAAAAATCCCTTCCTCACCTTTTTCCCTCCCTGAGCTTTTTTTTTTCTCCTCTTTCCTCTTAATTTTCCTCCTCAGGTATGGATATAAAAATCATGGAATTTTATTTTGAATCCTTAACCTCAGTGAGAGCAAGTGGCAGAAATTCCAGCTTGCAGGAGTGCAGACACTGTGGTAACATTGACAGCCTTCATTTACATAAAAGAATACTAATTATGTTGTATCATCAACATCTGTGATTCTGCTCACTGCCATATGCGACAGTGTGGGGAATTTAACCCTTCAGCCTCCCCAGCACATCAAATTTCTACTTTGGAACAAAAAATAGGCCTGAAATACAGAATTTTTTAGGGATTCATCAAACAGCTGGTTGCTCATGGGCTCTGTGAAGTGTAATTTTCAAAAAAACATTGAATTTCTCCTCAATTCCCAAAGGGGAAGAGCTGTTGGGTTCTCCCAGGAAATCACTCCCACAGCAGATCCAGGGAATTAAAAAAAATAATAATAAAAAAAAGCAGATTAAGGAATTCTGTGTGACAATGCAGGAGATAAATCAGCAGCCTTTTGTCAACTGCTTGGGCTTTTCCTGTGCTGGGCCAGGAGATTTCCTGCTTGGAAAAGGGAAGGGATTCTAAACACCTCAGCCAGCTGACAAAGCAGCTTTGTTATGTTTAAATTCGGGAATTCTCAGCACAAAAGCACCTTTGATGCTGCATTTGATATTCCCCTCTTCTCTTTAGGTATCCACAGATAATTCCCTTACAAAGCCAGGCCATAATTCCACATCTGAAAGTTAGGAAGGAATTGTGTTTGTTTAACCCCAAACCACTTGAATGAGAGGTTTTTCCTCGAAAGTGAAGCTTCTCCACCCACCAGAGTTCTTCACATTCAACATTTCTCCTGCTGACTCAGATTTTTTACTCTTTCCATGAAAAAAAAATAAGATTGGAATAAATTCTCACATGTTCCAAAGGCAGCTGGAGCAGCTGCAGGTCCAGCTCTGCACCCCCCACACATCAGAGTGAAATAAATCCCTGGAAAAGCTGGCACAGGACTAAGGAGAGAAGTTTTCCTCTCTTTTCCACGTGCACACAAACACTTTGTGACAATCTCCTCCTGGGAACAGAGAGCTGCAGCTCCCAGTGGGAATTCCAAGGCTGGGATTAAAGGGGAACAGGATTTGTGAGTCAGGAGCTGTAAACACAGGAAAAACAAACCTCAAAACGAAGCTGGCAGAGATCACAGGGCTGGAGCTGCCCCAGAAATCCCAAATTGGATGGGACAAGCCACGAGCAACACCAGGATTTAAGGATGGGGAATGAACACCTTGGATTGCAAAAGCTCTGGAAAGAAACACTCAGAGCTCTGCTCTTTGTAATTATCAAGTTTAACTCTTGGGTTTGCTTCTTTTTCCCCTCATAAAAGCTGATTTTAAGGAATTTCTATAAAATCTTCCTTTTCTCACCTACTTAGATCTTTTCCAGAGAAGGGATGGGGAGGGGAAAAGAGGGAGAAGGGAAAAGAAAAAGGGAGGAAAATGAGGGAGAAGGGAAAAGAAAGAGGGAGAAGGAAAAAGAAAGAGGGAGAAGGAAAAAGAAAGAGGGAGAAGGAAAAAGAAAGAGGGAGAAGGAACCACTTGGTTGCTCTGCATGGAGGTGGGGAAGAAAAGGAGGGAGAAGGAATCACTTGGAGCACTGCAATCCATTAAAGATGAGTAAAACTGAAAAAAAAACCCCAGGGAATAAAAGCAAAATAGGGGTATTAGTTCAGCTAATAACATTTTAGAGGCTATTTGAAAACTTCTCACCTTGTAAATCACTTAAACACTGAGGCAAACCCCACTTTGCTGCCTTGCACGGCTCAGAATGGTGGAAAAAAACTCACAGTGAGCTCCTCTAACAGCTCCCAGAACCAAATGCAGCAGAAACAATTTGGCTGCTGCCCTTAAAAGAGAGTTACAAGAAACCACCCGAGCTCATTCTGCTCCTTTGTGCCATTGTTGCACGTTTGGAACCTGATTAAAGCCATCTGCAGGCATCTGGTGACAGCAGCCACTTTCTTTTTCTAAATAAATCTGCAAGAAGGCAAAAAAAAAAAAAAACTAATCCAGGGGCCAGGAGAGGTGCTGGGTGTTCAACTCTGGAATGATGCTGCTTTTATTTGTCCAAAAGGTGATTCCAGAATAAATAAAAGAGCACAAAGTGCTGGCAATCATCTGCCAGGACAGGTGGGAAGCTCAGATTTTTTCCCTCATTCCTTCATCCCCCTCCAGGGAATGGCAGAAGTGAAGCACAGAACCATTGGGAATTGGTGTCACATTAAATAAAAGCACATTTGGGGTTTTTTTAAACCATTTTTTTTGCAACACTGTAGGAAAATATGGATAAAATAACCCAAATCCTGCCTTTTTTTTTTTGCTGTTCCTGGTGGGGAAAAAATCACTTCCCTCTGCTTTTCCTGGTGAATTCCAAGGAGTCAGAGAAGGCACCAAACTCCTTTTGGGTTGGCTGGGAGGGAAATTTATGACTCCACCAAAAGCCTTGGCCTCTTCCAAGAGCTGGAATTCCAAACTCTGCACAAAGGGCTGCACATGTGTCTTCTATTCACATTCCTGAAGATCCCTGGGAATGGAGCAGGGTTTGGAAATAATCATGGAAAAGGCAAAGAGGAGGTGAAATCCTTCAGTCCACAAAGGGACGAGTTGTTGTGTGTTTGCACTGCCATGTGAGTTAAAAGTTTTTAAAATTTAAAGTATTGAGTTTAAAGATTTTAAAATTTAAAGTCAGTTTAAAATTTTTAAAATTTCAAGTATTTTAAAGATGAAATCTGAATATTCTTATTGAATATGAATATTCTTATTGAGCCAAGCTCAGTTTCTCATTGGAGAGATGAATAAAAGTGACTAAAACCTCAAGGAGCTGCATTTTTAATTTTCATCTCTTGACCTCAGCTTCAAAACTCCATTTCCAGGTGAGATATTGTCTCTACATTCCTTAAAGTCACTGAAAACAAACAAAATCCCCATCCTACAGCTGCCTGAAAAGGTGGGAATTTCTACTTAATCATCCAGGATGTTAAAAAGAATTGTTAAATTGCTATTTATGTCATAGCTCAGCTTTCTAAAAGTTAATTTCTCTATTTACTCCAGCACATAAAACCCCTTCTCCCCTTTCTTTCCATCCACGTTTTATTTTTGGGGTGGCTTTTGGAAGGGTCAATAAGCTGGGAAACAGGAGCTGAAGGATGATGTGAGCATTAAAACAATTCACAGCATTCCTGAACAACTCCTGGAGCAGCACAAAGGGAAGGAATTCCCAGAAATTCCCTGCTGGAATTCCCAGCATTTCCCCATCTCTTCCATCTGGAGAAGCCTGAAGCAATTACAGCAAAACCCCACATTTGGAATGATCAGCCTGGAGCAGGAATTAGAACAGGCTGGGAGCTGATTCTGATTGATAAAAAGTTCTAATTTCATTTTAGAAAGTTCTAATTTCACTTTAGAAAGTTCTAATTTCACTTTTCAACCAGCTTGGCACAACCCAGGAATTCCCAAAGAATTCTCTGTCCACAGGGGGGACAAGAGCAGAGGGTGGTGTCCCAAATCCTGAGGTTTTCCACCCAAATTTCCCTCCTGGAACAGCTCAGAGCAGGCAGGAGAGGAGCTTTAAGGGCACAAAATCAGCAGCACTGACTCCAAATCTGATGGAAATTCACTTTTTTTTGTGCCTCCCATCCCCAAACTGTTGGGATTCACCCCAAACTCAGCATCTTTGTTTCCTTTCACTCTTCCCACTGCCCAGGGAATAATGAACCAGGGACAGGTGAAACCAAATCACCCCAAGGTGACAAAGCAGGAGCAGAGATCAGCATTCAGATTCCTTCTTTCCTTCCCTCAGATTCCTACTTTTTTTATCATTCCTTTAAATCACAGCCAGCCACGCAAATCCCAAATTTTCCAGCCTGCTGGAAGAATTTTTGCTTTTCCCCAAACTCTTGAACCATTATTATCCCACTAAGCACATCCCATTTATCAGGAAAACACATCCAGAGTCGAGCTTCACAGCAACACTTCACAGATGATGGATTCAAATACCAAAAATCAGCATTTTCACAGGGAAAATACCACTCCAATCCCATCCAGCTTCCCAATAACAACAAAACCCAGCATCCAATTTGGGCTTGATCACCTTAAAGGTCTTTTCCAGTTTCAACCATTCTATGATTGAGTGCAGAGCTGGTGATGTTCTGACCTCGAGCACCTTCAGCATTCCCAAATTTTGTCTCAAAAAGAGGAATTTCAGTGCAATGAACCCCATGGAAAGGGGAGGAGGGGGAAGTTTGGCAGCTGCAGCACCTCGGGCTCCTGTGGCAGCGGTGGAATCCCTTTGTGACAGACACAAAGAGGGATTACAGCACGCAGCCAGCACTTGATGACTTCTGGGGACTCCTCTGCTGCTCTTTTTGGAACAAAACTCAGCTCCACGCTGGTGAAATCCCTGCTGGAGTAGGAAGGAGCTCATCCTGGGAGCAGATCTGGTCACAGAGAGGTGGTAAAGGCCATAAAACCCCAGCAGGCTGTGCCTGATTCTCTCCCCAGGAAAAAGAAAAGAGCATTAAAGAGGAGAGCACAATTCCACAGGCAGGGAAGGAGTCTGTGATTCCTTCAGGATCCCCAGACAAAAATAACACCAGGTTTTCACAGCCCTCTCCATCATTTGCTTTGCCAATCAATTATTTGGGGTTTTTAACCCTAAATGAGTGAGGAAGAACAGCAGAAAATTTTCTGTGGGTTTTGGAACAGCAGCAAATTTTCCGCGGGTTTTACAACAGCAGAAATTTTTCTCTGGTTTTTACAACAGCAGAAAAATTTTCTGTGGGTTTTATAAATAGGTAAAAATGAAGAAATCACAGCCATTTATCCAATTTATCCCAGCACAACGAGGGTTTTGGTGTTTGATTTGTCTGCCCAGCAAAACCCAAGGTGCTCAGTGGGATTTCTGTACAGGATCCATAAGAATTCCCACATTCCCAAATGGGGAGAGCTGCTGTGTGCCCAGCTTTGGAAATAGAAAATCTCTGAGCCTTCCACTTGGACCCTGGGGCTCCACCAAGGGCTTCTGTGTTTTCTTGCCAACAAAGAATTAAGGGATTTACACATCCTCTTCCCCTGCTCAGCTGCTGGGTCTGGTTTGTGCTGGGAAATGCCAATCCATGCAGCAATCCCTGCTCTTCTTCAGTGTCCAAACAGAGATCTGAAGTAAAAACTAAAAAAAAAACCCTAAAACTAAATTTGAAACTAAATTTGTTAAAAATAAAATAAAACTAAAATTTGTCTTTTCAGCCCCAGCCTCACCCGAGGTTTGTGCCTTTATTTTTTGGTACAAAATGAAGAATTTCACTTGTACAAATCTACATTTCCCTGATGGAATTATTCCTGATTTGCACATTAGGCTGAAATATTTTTTTTTTATTTGTGAATTGCAGGATGTGAGGGGTGCCTTTGTCCTGCCCTCAGGCCGAGGTGGAAGCAGGACCCTGATTTGTGAACTCTCAGGTTGTTAATCTTCCTTAAGAGCTGCAGATCAAGCCAGGCCCCGTCCTGCAGCATCTGTTATTTTAATAAATTATCCTCCTAAGAGGTTAAAGTTCATCCCTTCAATTTGTCCTCAGATGAAACAACAACAGGACAAGGAGAGAAAAAAAAAAGGGAGAGGTGAATTTGGGTTTGATGCCACAAAAAGCTGTTCCTAAACCCTTCTAATTTTAGGATAAACAGGGTATTTCCATCCTTATTCTGATTTATTTCCACATTACCCAAACCAGCAGGTCCAACCATCCTGGGAAGTGCAGGAGAAGAACAGAAAAAATTCCAAAGGAGATTTTTTTTGCCCCCCTTGCTGTTTCCACTCTCCATCATGAATATTTTATTTCCTCCAAATAAACTCTGCTGAGCAGGATCTCCATCCCTGCTCTGCTTCAGGTGAATTAACTATTCTTAGTTAAATAGATTTGCTTCTAGTCTTAGTCTGATGACAGATTAACTCCTGACTGGTGGGATTATGGATTTACCTCTGGAACTAAATCACTTTTGAATTTGAGTTCTAGCTGTTAGTTCTTTCTAGCTCAGCTGAACAGCTTTTAGTGCCTCCTTTGTGTTTTTGAAAGAATGATTAAACATCATTAAATCCAAGCTCTGGGCTCTTTCTCACAACTCCAGGGAATAAACAGCTGATTTCAGGGGTTTTTTTAAAGAATAACAGAGTTTTACATGGATTTTTTTTTTCCAGCATAATTAATGCCATTCTAATAATGGCATTTTTTCAGCATAATTAATGCCATTTTCTTCTAAATCTAGAATATTTTTGTGGTCTACACCACCCCCCTGCCCCAACAATTATTTCCTTTAAAATCCAAATTATTTAGAGATTCCAGCCTTGTGGGGGGATTCCTGAGGATGTGTTTTTTTTTTTTCCTTTGGCATTTCAGTCAGCAAACTCCTTAAAACTGCTGCAAAAACACCTCCTCAGTCAGAATCTTTCTTTAAATAGTCCATTTGTCACGACTGCCACGTTACACAAGACACATTTCAGAGGAACTCGGAGCTGTCACATCCCTGGATTGCAGCTCTCTGTCTCCATTTGGAAAAGCAGCTGAAATCTGAATTACAGAGCCCAGCAGAGAGATGAGAGAAGTGCGAGCACCGTGGGGAGGAACAAGAAAAGCTCCTGGTTTTCAGATATTTTTTTACTCCCTCAGCAAAGCCAGACTTCTCAGTGAATTACAGCATAATTAGCTAATTAAAGGAACTCACCTAGCCAGCGTTCTTGCAAAAATCTCAAGGTAGGTCCCAACAATTTGCTGTTTTCTGTGGGATTTCAGCTGATTTGTCACCAGCTGGAGGTGTAACAGCTCACGCGCTCCTCATTATCATCTTGCAAGCTAAAAGCTCATTAACAACAATTAGGAAAAATATATAAACTTGGCAGCTTCGTGTTCTTTTCTGCCTACTACAGGCACTCCTTAATGCTGTTGCAAAAAGGGAATTTCTTTTTCCCTTTCACAGCCAGCAGAACAGTGGGTTTTAATCTGAATTTCCCTCAGTGCACCAGGATATCAATTACAGCAAATAGATAAATAATCAGCTTTAGTTCACCTAAAATTCCATCCCAAAGACACTGGCAAAGGGCAGAAACTCACCTCCAGTTTTATCTCCTCTCCTTTTTAATCTGTTTTGTTTTCATGGGGTGTTCTGGCTGCTCTGTGCTGGAATTCCCTGGCTCCTGAGCCACAAAAGCCTCACCTGATCCATTTTGGAGCTAAAACCTCCTAAAACCCCAAAGAGAAGAGCATTTGTGGGCACACAGGGAAACATCAACCAACAACTGAGATATTCTCAGCTCTGAATGGGATTTTTAAATAATTTCTGTTCAACAATTTGGATTTGCTCAGCATCCTTAGGAGCAAAGGCTCATTAAGGGTTTGACACTAATGAGAGACCTCCTTCTTTCACTGGAATTCAAGGGGGGCTTTTTTCCAGAGAAGAGTCTGGGGTGGAAGGTTTGGGAAAGGGGTTTGGGAAGGGTGGAGGGGTTTGGGAAAAGGTGAAGATTTTGGGAAAAGGTGAAGAGGTTTGGGAAAAGGTGAAGATTTGGGGAAAGGTGAAGAGGTTGAGGAAAGGGTGAAGACTTTGGGAAAGGGGGAAAGGGACTGGGAAAGGTGGAGGAGGTTTGGGAATGGTGGAGGGATTTGGGAAAGGGGAAGATTTTGGGAAAGGGGTTTGGGAAAGGGTGAAGGGATTTGGGAAGGGTTAAGAGTTTGGGAAAGGTGAAGATTTTGGGAAAGAGTGAAAGGGATTGGGAAAGGGGAAGATTTTGGGAAAAGTGAAGGGGGTTTGGGAAAGGGATTTGGGAAAGGGTGAAGGGGGTTTGGGAATGGGGAAGATTTTGGGAATGGGGAAGATTTTGGGAAAGGGTGAAAGGGTTTGGGAAGGGTGAAGGGGTTTGGGAAAGGTGAAGGATTTATGAATATCAAGCTGCTGAGATAAAAACATCTCCCAACATTTCATTCCCCAAAAGGAAAAAAAAATTAAAAATAAAAACCCCAGCAACAAACCCAACCCTTGATGAAATATTCAAGCTGAAAACCACAAATGTTGTTAAACAAAGTGAGAAAAGTTCTCATTCTCACCGGAGAGGATTCCTGCACAAAATAAAGGGTTGGAGGGGAGACCTTTGAAACAACCCAATCTTCCCATTCCTCCCACTTACAGGCAAAGTTGTCAGACAACTTATTTATTATTTCTCTGTTTATTTTTAACAATTTTCAACCAAACCCCTCGGTTTTGTTTTGCCTCAGAGCTAGGGTCAATTTCAGAAAACCTTCCACGCTTCCCCAAAGTTAAAAACACCCAGGAAGGAATCCACACTTACACACCAGCAGCTGAATTTTGTAGGATTTTTTTAGAATTTTGTATTATTTTGAATTATTTTCATTTGTTAACTGTTCTAAATCAATCCATTAACATCTTCTGAGGGCTGAGAAAACACTAAATTTCATTTTACGAGGCCCAGCAGCAGCCCTGTGACATTTCAGTATAAAAACAGTTAAGAAAGGGGAAAAAAAAAAAAAAAGGCCAAGAAAAACAGGATCTAAAAGGCATTTTCAGTCCTTTATACTGAATAAACCACTTTTGGTGCTGAGCAAGTGCTTCTTGTCACGTGTTCAGAGATGCTGAGACAACACAGAGCTGCTTAAAAATAATAATTAACAAGTGAGTGTGTTTAGCACTGAGGAAAAATGACCTGTGATGTGGGCAGAGCTGCAGCAGCCACAAGAAATCCTCTGCAAAAAAAAAAAGACACCCAGAACCTGAATGTGCTTTTTTCTGTCCCCACTGAGCAATTGTCAGCACTCCCTTCCCAACCCAGACGCTGCCCCCAGCCCCAGCACACGAGGCTGGTCCCAAATTTCTGCATCCTCACAAGCCTTGGACCACATGGAGCCGGAATCTCGGCAGGAATTGCAGCAAGAGATTCCTCCCTAACAATCCTTGGCCACACAACAGCCAAAAAAAAAATCCCCAATTTGGGCTTTTTTGGCTCTTTTCTAGCCCCTAACCCGTTGCATGTGTGACTATTGTCCAAGCCTTGCTCCTGAACAAGCAAAATTCTCTTGTAACCAACCCAGCCTGCACAAAACCAGGAATTATTCCACGCTGGAAAAAAAAAATCTGCCAACTTCAAAACACCCTTTTCCACTTGGAGTCAGCTCGTATTCACTGGGAGAATGATCAGGGGAGGAATAAATGCACATTTATGGTTTGCTGAAAGCACAGAGACATCAAATGCTGCTCACACTTGGCACATCACTCTCAAATATCTGCACCCAGCCCGTTCTAAAGGCAATTAAAAACACCAAATAAAACCATGAACGCTTTTGTTGCCTTCTCCTTTTTGGGTTTTTTAACATCACCCAACCTCTCTGACCCTGCATAAACCACAGGAGCCCCCCAAGGCAGAGCAGCCAAATTTTGGTGAAAATTCCACATGGGGCAGCTCCCAACACTTTACAGCAATACTCATTTAATCCAAATTTAATCCACACTGCTTGCATCCACAGGGAGTTTTTAATTCACAATTCCACTAGTTTATCCCCTCTCATCCTCCAGCTCTTTCTCCCATCCTCATTCCCACATCCCAGCCACATTTCCTCAGCTCTCAGCCCCCTCCACAACACTTTTTTTTTTTTTTGCTTCCAGCCCTACAAATCATCCCCTTTCATCCGCTGCTTTCTGCCTTTTTTCCCTCACAAAAACGCCCGAAAACTCCGGGAAAAACCCCCGCTGAAATCCACCCGTTTTCCCTGGAATCTCCACCTCCATCCCTGGGCTGCAGGAGCATCTTCCCCGAGGCAGCAGAGCGTGAAAGGACCAAATTTCGCCTCGTTTCACACCAGACGAGCCTAGCCACTCCAGGCATCTCTGCCTGACTAAAAACTACAGCAAAAAAAAAAACAAACTCCACAAAGTAAAGAACAACTTCCCACTTTCCCAGCTTCAACATTTCGGGATAACGGGATGCTTTCCCCACGCCGTTCCACCCGCAGCTGTTCTGACACAAGGATCAGGCTCGTTCCCTACGTGTAAAGCGATTAACGGGCGATTTTTTTCCTAAAATTCCCGCTGGATTCCCGTTTTTAAGGGCTCGGTTATCCCTGATCCGTGATCGCGGCAAAGGGGGATCCCCTTGGAGGTTTAAAAAGGGGATTTTGGAGCAGTTTTGCTGCCAAACCCTCCCCCGGATTAAGTTCAGCTCTTCCCCCCTCTTGGGGACACAAACGCACGGCTTTTTAAGCTTGTTTTTTTCCTAAATGAACACAAACCCGCACCGAATTCCCCCGTTTTCGTACCCTTTTCCCGTTCCAGCTCAGCACGGAGGTTTAAAGGGAGTTTTTAAAGGTTTTTTTTCCCCCTCCTCCCAGCAAAGCCACGACCCCCAGCACCCCTTCACGGTCCCGGCGAAGGGAAGGGGAGAAGGTCCCGGCAAAGAGGGGGTGGAAGGGGGGTTTGGGGGATTTTAGGAAGAGGAGAATAAAAGGGGAATCGGGAGGTGGGAGTGGATCCCGAGGATGAGGGGGGGAACGTGGAGAGCGGAGGATGTTCCCTCAACAAAGGCAAAGTTGCGGAGCCGCCGAGCCCGGCGCGGGGGTCCCGCCCGCACACAAAGGCGGCGACCCCCGTGAGGGATGAGGGGGGAGCGGAACGGGGTCCGCCTCAGCCCCACCACGGAGGACGGCGGGGGGGTCCCTTTGAGGGGGGCAGCACCGAAGACCCCTCCTCTCCTCCTCCTCCTCCTCCTCAGCCCCCATATCCCCCCAGCTCTCCGTCCCTCTCTGCCCTCAGGAGGGGTCGCGTCCCGTGTGTCCCCCCGCACTCCCCCCCCGTCCCCCCCCGTCCCCTTTATTTACCGCCATCACCAGCACGCGCGAGCTGTCACCCAGCGCGAGACGCCCCGGCCGGCCACGCCTCCTCCCCGCCCATTGGCCGCCGCGCCCCGCCCCGGCCTTCCATTGGCTGGACCGCGCGTCGCTCAAGGCCAACACCCGCCTCCCTCTCCGCCGCTTACGCCGATTGCGTAGCGCGGCACACAGGCGAAAACCGCGGGTGTTTACGCTGTTTGCTTAGCGTACGCACCCCGCCGGCGTAGCGTACGCCGCGGCGGGCAGAGCGGTGTCGGGGCGTACGCAGTCTGCGCAGGCTGCAGGGGGCGCTGTTCAATGGGCGCCGGGGGGGGCGGGCCAGCGCGGGTTCGAGTCCCGCCCCCGCCCGTGACGTACCGGGCTTTGTGAATCGCGGGGCCGAAGTTCGGTTGAGGCTCGGGAGGGTAAATAAAGGTGTCTCGGAGACAAAGAGGCTCTTAAAGGGGCGGCGCGGGGGCCCCCAAGAGGGTGGCTTGAGGTGGGAGGTACCCCACGGCGGCCCTGAGGTGATGAGGGTGCTGAGGGGATGGCGGGGGCGCGCCCCACGGGGGTCCCTGAGGTGAGGGGCGGCACAAGGGGGAATCTGTGAGGGCT
Organism: Sphenopsis melanotis; assembly: GCA_035221435.1. NCBI lineage: Eukaryota > Metazoa > Chordata > Aves > Passeriformes > Thraupidae > Sphenopsis > Sphenopsis melanotis. Next base: position 4,312,861 of record JAWMRF010000109.1, on the reverse strand, counting down.
ATGAGGTGATGGATGCCTTGAGATGAAGATCCTGAGGCGATGAGGGGGCACCCCGGGGGGAGCAAGGGAGTTCTGAGGTGATGAAGACCCTGAGGGGATTGGGGGGACAACTTAAAGGGTCCCTGAGGTGATGGGGGGGCAAGGGGGGGGGCTATGGGAGATCTTGAGGTGATGAGGGGGCACCCAAACAGTCCCTGAAGTGATGGGGGGCCCAAGGAGGTTCTGAGGTGATGAAGACCCAGAGGTGATGGGGGGACACCCCAAAGGGTCCCTGAGGTGATGGAGAGACCATAGAGGGGGGTGTGGGGGCTCTGAGGTGATGAAGACCCCCAGGTGATGAGGGGTCACCCCAAAGGGTCTCTGAGGTGGTGAGGGGACACCCCAAAGTGTCCATGAGGTGATGAAGGGTCACCCCAAAGGGTCTCTGAGGTGATAAGGGGACACCCCAAAGGGTCTCTGAGGTAGTGAGGGGACACCCCAAAGGATCTCTGAGGTGATAAGGGGACACCCCAAAGGGTCAAAACAGCCCCCCTCGGAACCATCCCATCACCTCAGGGACCGTGAGGTGATGGACAACCTGGGGTGGGGGCTCTGAGATAATGGGGTCACACCCCACACGGCCCCTGAGGTGACAGGGACCCCGAGGTGATGGTAGCACCACTGCCTGGCTGACTTTGACCCGGTACCTGGTGACTTTTGTTTCCAGGGAAAAGGGCCGAGATTGCTGTTCAGGGTCCTGTGGCCTGGGAGTGGCAGGCTGGCTCCTGAAATTCCGGAATACGCAGGATGCCTCCCAGACTGAAGCTGGCACCAGTGCCACCTCGGGCTGGTTTGATAGTGCCAACGGAGTCCTACAATCTGCCATCAGGAACCGGGGCTGGTGACTTTTGTTTCAGA
>JAWMRF010000109.1:4272224-4283677 GCA_035221435.1 Sphenopsis melanotis | reverse complement strand
AATATAAATATAAATATAAATATAAATATAAATATAAATATAAATATAAATATAAATATAAATATAAATATAAATGTATAAAGCTAAAACTAAAACTAAAAACAGGAATAAGGAAATGCTCATTAGTAGAAGAAACACTCAAAGTGAGACTCCTGCAATTAATTAAAAAGGAGATCAGAGCTGCCTAAATATTGGGTGAGCTAAAAACCAAACTGGTGGGAAAAATAAATAAATAATAATCTCCAAAGAGAACAAAGAGACTTCACCCCTGCTGTCCCCGAGGTCCCCAGGATGTGGCACTGGGTAGGGTGGTGCTGCCAGCACCTGAGCTGGGGCCTGTCCTGGAGAAACCCCAAAATTTACTGGGTGTTCATCTCCCAAAACCCCAAATTCACTGGATGTTCATCTCCAGAACCCCAAATTTCACTGCATGTTCATCTCCAGAGCCCCAAACTTCACAGAGGGTTCATATCCCAGAACTCCAAACTTCACTGGATATTTGTGTCCCAAAACCTCAAAACTTCACAGGATACTCATCTCCAAAACCCCAAATTTCACTGGATGTTCATCTCCAGAACCCCAAACTTCACTGGATATTCATCTCCAGAACCCCAAACTTCACTGGATATTTGTCTCCCAAAACCCCAAACTTCATTGAATGTTCATCTCCCAAAACCCCAAACTTCTCCAGATGTTTGCCTCCCCAAACCCCAAACTTCCCTGGCTGTTTGCCCCCCAAAATCCTGTGAGGAGTTGTTTTTCCTACCTGAGATAAATCCCTGATTTTGTGCCTGTGACTCCCTCTCTCTCTGTTGTGCTCTGTGGAGGAGCAGGGCTTGGCTGTGCTGCCCTAAAATGGAATTTTGGGCTGCAGGACTCAGACCCTCCCTGTGGCTTCCTCACTTTGGGTGAACAGGGAAAATCCCTCCCACCCCACAAAAATCTCCCTGCTGGCCATCAGGATGGACCCAAAGCTTCCCAGAACTCCTGGCCTCGTTTCCTACAGAAAAACCCAGCTAAACCCACCAGCCTGGCCTCCCTTTCCCATAAATTCTCCATCTTTTGGTTGATTTCTGCCCAGCCTGACCACTGGTGGGACAATCCCACAAAGTGTCCCCAAAAAAGGGGCACTCAGGAGGGGCTCTGACCCCACTGAGGAGTGGCTGCAGTGTCTCCAGCCGTGAATAATCCCCTCAGTTTTGTGGGAGAGCAGCTGGGGAGGGTGTTTGGGAAGCTGTGCCACATCTGGATGTCCCCAGAGCCTCGCAGGTGGCACCTTGGTGTCTAATCCTGCCAGCCCAGCCTGGGGTTATCGAGGCCCTGTGGGGGCAGAAAGGGCACAGATAAAGCAAAAAGTCCTTTTATTTTGGGTGCTCCTGCAGCTCCAGGCAGAGATAAAGCAAAAACTCCTTTTTTTGTGTGTGTTCCTGCAGCTCCAGGCAAAGATAAAGCAAAAACTCCATTTTTTTTGGGTGCTCCTGCAGCTCCAGGCTTGGGTTTCTCAGAAGGCAGCTGCCCTCAAAGGAGAAATGAGACAAACAAACGTGTGGGGATGGGGACAGGGAGTGATAGCGCTGCCAGCAGTGCTGGCCCTGTCCCTGTCCCTGTCCCCAGGCACAGGGAGAGGCTGCCCTGGGCTATCAGCACCCTACAGATTAAGGGGGAAGAGCTGCCTGCGCTTCCAGAGGCAGCTGTGCCATCAAACTGCAGGGTTTCGATGGAAATCCCACAATTTTTCCACAGCCCTGCAGGGTTTGGAATGGAAATCCCAAATTTTGGAATGGAAATCCCAAATTTTGGAATGGAAATCCCATCATTTTGGAATGGAAATCCCATATTTTTCCTCAGCCCTGAAAGGTTTGGAATGGAAATCCCAAATTTTTCCTCAGGTCTGCAGGGTTTGGAATGAAAATCCCACAATTTTTTCCTCCGCCCTTCAGGCTTTGGAATGGAAATCCCAAATTTTGGAATGGAAATGCCTAATTTTGGAATGGAAATGCCAAATTTTTCCTCAGCCCTGCAGAATTTGGAATGGAAATCCCACAATTTTCCTCAGCTCTGCAAGGTCTAGAATGGAAATCCCAAATTTTCCCTCAGCCCTGCAGGGTTTGGAATGGAAATCCCGAATTTTGGAATGGAAATCCCAAATTTTTTCTCAGCCCTGCAGGGTTTCAATAGAAATCCCATATTTTTCCTCAGTCCTGAAAGGTTTGGCATGAAAATCCCAAATTTGTCTTCAGCCCTGCAGGGTTTCAATGGAAATTCCATAATTTTTCCTCAGCTCTTCAGGCTTTGGAATGGAAATCCCAAATTTTGGAATGGAAATCCCAAATTTTGGAATGGAAATCCCAAATTTTTCCTCAGCTCTGCAGGGTTTCAATGGAAATCCCAAATTGTTCCTCAGCCCCCTCCAGGAAATCCATCCCGCCTCAGTCTCTGTGTGAGAGAGACTTGAAATCACCTCAAATATTGAAATTTGCATTTTTTTCTGCTCAGCCCCCTGCCAGGGCAGCTCCTGGGCTGGTGGGAAGTGATGCCAGGTTTGGGATTGGGATTGGGATTGGGATTGGGATTGGATTGGGATCTGTCTGAAGGAGGGGACACATCCCAGCGGCCCAAGCAGGGACCAAAAACGAGCCCTGGGAAGTCCTGCTTGGCTCAGCAGCTCAATTTTCCATCCAGGGAAACAGAAAAATCCCTTTTTTTCAGGGATCCACTGCTTGAGATGAATATTATCCTAATTAATAAACTGGAAATAAGGGATAAATCCTATCCTAAGTGATAAATTCTATCCTAAGTGATAAATTCTATCCTAAGGAATGAACCAAAACCAGAGACTGCGCATTTGGCCTGAACCTCACAGGGCTCTGCTGTGAAATAGGGTTGGGAAATCCTCCAAGACACCCCAAATTCCTGTGAAATAGGGTTGGGAAATGCTGCAAAACACCCCAAAATCTCAATTTTTTGCATCTCTGAGCACCAAAATCCTGCTTTATTCCCGCCCTGATGGAGCCAGGAGAGCCCTCAGGGTCTTCTCCCTCAGGACGGTTCCCCTGATGGTGTCAGAGAGACAAAAAGAAACAAAAAAAATCTTCAAAACCACAAGGCTGCCTTTGCCCTCACAGATTTCAGGGGGTCCCCACAAACCCGTTGTGCCCCACAAATTTATTTTTACCTGCCAAACACACCGTGAGAGCTCAAAAGTGTTTCTTTACTTCCTGCGGAGTGAAAAATCGAGCGGGAAAAAACAAAAAATAAAAGCTGCTGAGCAACGATTTCTGCTCACCTGCAGGGCTGGGTGCACAGCTGAGAGCTCCAGAGCAGTTTTTGCACCCCTAAATCTCCTCTGAGCCCCACACCTGCAGCTCTGTCTGGTTCTGAGGTGTTTTGGGGGAATTTTGAGCTCAGCCTGCAAAGCCAGCAGGGCTCAGGGATTCTGCTGGGGGGTCCTGAGCTCAGGCTGAGCTCTGCAAAGCTCGGCTTAAAAGGGTTTAAAAGGGTTGAACAGGGTTTGATAAAGGGTTTGGAGCATCCCAAAGATTGGGAATGCATCTTTGCCTGCCTCTATAAAAGATTTGGAGCATCCCAAATATTGGCATTTATTTCCCTGCCTCTATAAAGGGTTTGGAGCACCTCAAAGATTGGGGTTGCATCTGGAGCATCCCAAAAATTGGGGTTGCATCTTTCCCTGCCTTGATAAAGGGTTTGGGATAAAATCCCAAAGACTGGGGTTGTATCTTTCCCTGCCTCAATAAAAGATTTGGAGCATCCCAAATATTTCTTTCCCTGTCTCAATAAAGGGTTTGGAGCATCCCAAATATTGAGGTTGTATCTTTCCCTGCTTTGATAAAGAGTTTGGAGCATCCCAAAGATTGGGAATGCATCTTTGCCTGTCTCTATAAAAGATTTGGAGCATCCCAAATATTAAGATTTCTTTCCCTGTCTCAATAAAGGGTTTGGAGCACCTCAAAGATTGGGGTTGCATCTGGAGCATCCCAAATGTTGGGATTGCATTTTCCCAAATATTAGGATTTCTTTCCCTGTCTCAATAAAGGGTTTGTAGCATCCCAAAGATTTGGGTTGTGTTTTTCCCTGCCTTGATAAAGGATTTGGAGCATCCCAAATATTGGGGTTGCATCTTTCCCTACCTTGATAAAGGGTTTGGGATAAAATCCCAAAGATTGGGGTTGCATCTTTCCCTGCCTCTATAAAGAGTTTGGAGTATCCCAAATATTGGGATTTCTTTCCCTGCCTCAATAAAGGGTTTAGAGCATCCCAAATGTTGGGATTGTATCTGGAGCATCCCAAATATTGGGGTTGTGTTTTTTTCCCAAATATTGGGATTTCTTTCCCTGCCTCAGTAAAGGGTTTGAAGCATCCCAAATGTTGGGATTGTATCTGCAGCATCCCAAAAATTTGGGTTGTATTTTTTTCCCAAATATTGGGATTTCTTTCCCTGCCTCTATAAAAGATTTGGAGCACCCCAAATATTGGGATTTCTTTCCCTGTCTCAATAAAGGCTTTGAAGCATCCCAATGCCACTAAATGGGGCAGTTTTGGGTTTTTTTTCCTATTTCCTGCTTGTCACCTCCTGTCTGCCATTGTCACCTCCTGTCTGTCTGTCCCTGTCCCCCCCTCTTAAGTCTCCCCCCAGTTCCAACGGCCGCCCCAGCTGTGGCAGCTCCTCTGTCACACCAGAGAGGCAGCAGCCCCAAGTGACAGCAGGTGACAGTTGTGTGCACGTGAAGCGTGGCCTGCCACCCCCCTGGGGTGCCCCCGAGCCTTGCAGGGCCCCTGGGAAATCATTTCATCAACATCTGAATATTTGGATTTCATCAACGTTCGAATATTTGAATTTCATCAATGTTTGAATATTCGAATTTCATCAATGTTTGAGTATTTCCCCCCAAAACAGCCCCAGCTCTGTTGGTGAGGATGAGGAAAATCCCTTCTCCATCGTTCCTGCTGAAATCAGGGAAAAGTTCTGAATTCTTGAGACTTTTCCTGCGAAAACCTTTCCTCTGCTCTTCCCCAAATCCAAACAAAAATCCTCAGAACAAAATGAAAAAACAAAAAAAAACCCCAAAAACCCAACAAAAAACAACACAACTACAACAAAAAACTGAATTAAAAAATCTCCCAAAAAACAAAAAACAAAACAAACCCCCCCGCCCCCAAAATAACCCAAACCCCAAAAACCCCCAAAAAATGGGAATATAAACCCTCTTTTCCTTCCTGCTTACCTGGACTGTGGAAAACCTGCTCAGATCATTTTTTGGGGTGCCACCCTGAAGGTGCCACCCTGAAGGAATTCCTTACACCCAACCCCAGGGATCCCCCCAAAAATCCCCAAAACAAAATGAAAAAAAAAAAAAAAAACAAAAGAAAACTGCCCAAAAATCCCAAAACCCCCCAAAAATGGGGATACAAACCCTCTTTCCCTTCCTGCCCACCTGGAGTGTGGGAAACCTGCTCAGATCAGATTTTGGGGTGCCAAAAACTGCTGGAACTCCTCACACCCAACCCCAGGGACAAATCCTGAGGGGAATTTTGCCCAGGGATGTGATCCAGGATGGAGATTTTAGCCACAAAATTCTTCAAAATTGCATTTCCTGCCAGAGAAGGATCCCCCAAAGTGCCCCACAGGAGGGACAAGGAGTGGAGCCAGGGCAGAACCTTCCAGAAGGAATGATGGGGACAGCTCCAGCTGAGAGAGGAGGAGCTGGGGCTGGGAGGGGACAGAGCCACTGTCCCCGTGGCACAGGGAGGGGACAGCACAGGAGCTATCGTGGCCTCCCAGCTGCTGCTGCAGCTCCAGCTGTGCCTCTGGGGCTGCCATCCCTCGGGACTTTATCAGGGGTTGTGTCCCCTTTTGGGGCTGCCATCCCTGGGGACTTTATCAGGGATTGTCCCTTCGTGTCCCCTCCTCTGGGGCTGCCATCCCTCGGGACTTTATCAGGGGTTGTCCCCCATTTTTGGGGCTGTCATTCATGGGGACTTTATCAGGGATTGTCCCCCTTTGGGGCTGCTGCCATCCCTCGGGACTTTATCAGAGATTGTCCCCTCCTTTTGGGGCTGCCATCCCTGGGGACTTTATTGGGACAGTGTCCCCTTTTGGGGCTGCCATCCCTGAGGACTTTATCAGGGGTTGTGTCCCCTTTTGGGGCTGCCATTCTTGGGGACTTTATCAGGGATTGTCCCCCATTTTTGGGGCTGCTATTCATGGGGAATTATCCAGGACTGTCCCCCCTTTTTGGGGCTGCCATCCTTGGGGACTTTTTTGGGACTGTCCCCATTTGGGGCTGCTACCATCCATGGGGACTTTATTGGGACTGTGTCCCCTTTTGGGGCTGCCATCCCTGAGGACTTTATCAGGGACTGTGTCCCCTCTCCTTTGGGGCTGCTGCCATCCATGGGGACTTTATTGGGACTGTCCCCCATTTTTGGGGCTGCTATTCTTGGGGACTTTATTGGGGACTGTCCCCCCTCTCCTGCCCCACTCCCAACTCTGGATTTCCAAAAAGGGCAGGAATTGTCCCAAAAAGGGGCAGGAGCTGTCCCAGAATCAGCAGCACAAAAAGGAAAAAAAACAACTAAAAACCCAGCTCGGATCCATCTCCTCCTCCCTTGGGATCCCAAAACTCCAGGCAGGGATGGGAGGGAGCAGAAATTTCTGAGTGCCTGGCACCAGCCTGGAGCAGGGGGGATTTTTTGGGGGATTTTTCTGAGGGGGGATTTTCACAGCTGAGAGGTGGGAAAATCGCCATGAATTTGTTCAGTCCTGCTGATTTGGTTGGCGAATGAAGAAATAATCAGAATTTCTCGGTGCCAACGTGCCCTCTGCTGGCAGCGGGGCTCCTTGCAAAATGGGGGAGAAATCACGATAAATCTCAATCAAAATGTGGGATAAATCATTATCAAAATGGGGATAAATCACAATAAATCACGATCAAAATGTGGGATAAATCACAATAAATCACAACCAAATTATGGGATAAACCACGATCAAAATGTGGGATAAATCACGATAAATCATGACCAAAATGTGGGAGAAATCACGATAAATCATGATCAAAATGTGGTATAAATCACGATTATCTCAAATCAGGATGGTTTTTGTGCACTTTCCAGCCTAATCAGCAAGAAAGGAGAGTTAATGAGTGGAGCAGGCAAAGTTTCATCCTGGCTCAAGGACAGCCTGGAATTAAGGATCTCCAGGGGGATGTCATAAATCAGGATATCATAAATCAGAATATGATAAATCAGGATATCATAAACTGGGACATCAAAAATAAATAAAATTTTTAAAAATTTATTATATATATACACACACATATCTATCAAAAAATATATCAAAATAATAAATAAGTTGGGATATCATAAATCAGGATATCATAAATTGGGATGTGATAAATCAGATTTCAATGGAGACTTTGCCGACTCAACAAAATCCTCGCGCTCCTCGTGTCCTGTCCGGTTTGGGATGGGCGGGACCATCAATCCCATTTCGTTCCGCCCCCTCGGAATCTCCAGATGTGCGGGGGGAGGGAGGCCGGGCGTATCCAGATGTTGCCCCTCCCCTGCACTACAACTCCCACAATGCCCCGCGCGTCCGAACACCGCCCCGCCCGCACCTGGCGCATGCGCACAGCTCCATATGGCTCCAAGATGGCTGACACAGCGTCCGGGGGCTCCGGCACGGTAACGGCGCCTGATCCGCGGGGCGCGGGGCCATGAGGGCGGGTTCCCGGCGGGTCCCCAGCAGGGCCGGGCGGGGCGGCAGCGCCCGATCCCTCCGGGGCGCGGAGGCGGCCGCGGCCAGGCCGCGGAGCGTGGAGGCGGCTGGTGGAGGGAGGGAGGCGCTGATTGGCTGGAGGGCCCGAGGGGAGGCGGGGTTTGATTGGCTGAGGATGGCGCGCTGCAATTGGCTGGGGGGGGACGGGTGGGGGTTTCCTTAAAGGGGCCGCGTCCAAAAAGTGTCTGGGAGGTTCTATAAGGACACGTGTGTAAATATATGTGTTTACATAAATATTTATATATATATATATATATATATATATATACACGTGCCCATGTGAGTGTATAGGACACACGTGTGTGTGTGTGTACCTGTGTCCTGTGTCAGCCTTCCCATTACCTGCTCCCAAACCTTTTCCAATCCTTGTTCCATGGTTCTTCCACCTGCTCTGTGACCCTTCCCTGCTCCCAAGTCCCTGCTCCCAAGCCCTTCCATTCCCTGCTCCCTGCCCCATCCCATTCAGTGGATCCCATTCAATGGAGACCATTCAATCCCATCCCATCCCATGGATCCCATGGATAACTCTGTTTTTTCCCTGTCAGAGGGGCAGCAAGCAGGCTGGCACCCCCGCTGACAATTCCCATGGATCCAATGGATAACTTTTCCCATTTTCCCTGCCAGAGGGGCAGCAAGCAGGCCGGCACCCCCGCTGACAATTACCAGCTGGCGCGGCGCCGCACGCTGCAGGTGGTGGTGAGCTCGCTGCTGACCGAGGCCGGGTTCGAGAGCGCCGAGAAGGCGGCGGTGGAGACGCTCACCGAGATGATCCAGAGCTGTGAGTGCCCCCTGCCCGCCCAGGGAGGGGCTGGGTCCTGCTTTTCACACTGTGACAGGGTGGGGAGAGAGCTGACAGGGCATGGAGTGCAGCTCAGCTCTGACACCGCAGATAAATCCCAAAAATCAGCCCTCAGTCCCTGCAATCAGCCCAAATCCAAAGGCACAAATACCAAAAATCAGCCCCAGTTCAAGGCACCAGTCCCTGGAATGAGCCCCCAGTCCAAGGCACAAATCCCAAATATCAGCCCTCAATGCAAGGCACTGATCCCAAAAATCATCCCCAATCTAAGGCATCAATCCCAAAAATCATCCCCAATCTAAGGCATCAATCCCAAAAATCAGCCCCAATCCAAGGCACCAATCCCAAAAATCAGCCCCTAATCCAAGGCACCAATCCCTGGAATCAGCACCAAATCCAAGGCACAAATCCCAAAAATCAGCACCAAATCCAAGGCACCAATCCCAAAAATCAGCCCCAAAGCCCTGTCAAAAATTCCTGTTCAGCCCCAATCCCTGCAATCAGCCCCCCCCAAATCCAAGGCACCAATCCCTGGATTCAGCCCCCAATTCCCCATCCCTGGAGCTGCCCCAGCTGTGAGAATTTCACCCCTGCTGGTTTTACCCTGCAGATATTTCAGAGATTGGCAGGAGTGCCAAGTCCTACTGCGAGCACACAGCCAGGACCCAGCCCACGCTCTCCGACATCGTGGTGACCCTGGTGGAGATGGGTGAGCAGCTCCCTCTTCCCACCCCTCCCGCCTCTGGATTGGGAAATTTCCCCCCAAAATCTGGGATTTGGGGGCTGCCTGTGGTGGTGTTCACAGAGTTCCAGGACGAGGGAAGAGATGAGAATCTGACTCCATGTTCAGAAGGATGATTTATTATTTTGTGATTGACACATTTTATGAAAAATCCTGTCCTTAGGATTTTTTCTGAGAAGCTGAGAGGCCTCAGAAACAAAATGTAAACAATGGTTATCTGCTGCTGTGGGATGCAATAGGTGCATCTTTGATTAATTTCATGTGGTTGTTTTTAATTAATGGCCAATCACAGTCCAGCTGTCTCAGACTCTGAGAGTCACAAGCTTTTGTTATTAATTCCATTCTTTTTCCTATTCCTTTTCAAGCCTTCTGATGAAATCCTTTCTTCTTTTAGTATGGTTTTAATATATATATGATATGATATGATATAATGTAATGTAATATAATGTAATGTAATATAATGTAATATAATATAATATAATATGATATGATATAATGTAATATAATATAATATAATATAATGTAATATAATGTAATATAACGTAATGTAATATAAGGTAATATAATGTAATATAATATAATATAATATAATATAATATAATATAATATAATATAATATAATATAATATAATATAATAATAAAATAAATCAGCTTTCTGAAACATGGAGTCAAGATTCTCATGTCTCCCCTCCTCCTGGGGACCCTCAAACACCGCCACAGGCAGACAGAGCCAGGGACAGAGCTTTGGGCTGCCCTGGGCACCACAGGAAGGGTCAGTGTCCCCACCCCAGCATCCCCAGCATCCCCAGGGGTCACTGCTCTGTCCCTGCAGAGAGCCCCAGGCAGCTCCATCCCACACAAAAGGGACAACTGGGACAGGATGGGGCTCCCAGGCAAGCTGTGCCCCACTGAACCCTCCCTGCTGGGGCTGGCAGGTGATTCCCAGTGCCCAGGGAGCCCAGAGGAGGCAGCTCCATCCCACAGGATGGCAGCGACTCCACTGCAGGAATGCAAATAAATCCCCTTTTCTTGCTGCTAATTTGTTTCCGTGCAGAATAAATTGAATATGTAATTTCATTTTCTCTCTTGGAGCATTAACAACCTTGGAATTGTTGGGATTCACAATGAAGACAACAAACAAGTAATTACTGACGAGCTGATATGGCTGTGGAGAGGAGAATGCCATTGATTTTAATTCTCGGCAGCCCTGTTTACTCTCCCCTTGCATTAGGCATAATAAAGTGCTACAGTAGATTATGTTCTGCTGTAAAACAGTTCTTATCAGCCTCCACAAACTGCTCCTCATCAGGGCACAGCCCTCCACCAGCCCACCCCTCACCAGCGTCCCCTGGGCAGCCTCTCCACCCTCACAGGGAGCAATTCCTGCCCAATAGTTCATTTCAATCTGTTCCCTTTCAGGTTAAAACCATTTTCCTTTTCCTACCGCTCCAGGCCCTTGTCTGAATTCCCTCTCCAGCTCTCTGCAAACCCCCTGAGGTTCTGGAAGGGGCTCCAAGACCTTCAGAGCTCCACCATGAGCAAACTGCTCTCATTGACCAATATTTATTTCAGCAGCCAGCACCACACATCCCCTGGCAGCTGGGAGGCTCAGGAGGTGAAGTTTGCCCTGTTCTGTCCCCTCCCTGTGCAAACCCAGGGCACCACAGGGAATATTTCTCTCTCTGCTCTGGGTGCCCTGACACCCAGGGGAGCCCTGACTTTGACCCTCATCCATGGAGAAAGTTTCCACAAAAATGTGAAATAGATTATAGAGAGTAGTGCAGGTGCATCACATGGTGAGAAATTGAGGGTTTGGGATTTTTAGTGTGCTGTGGATGTATGTGGTGTTTTAGTATGTGTCACTGACTTTGACCCTCATTCATGGAGAAAGTTTCCTAAACTCCAGAATAGACTGGAACCCACAAAAGTGTGAAATAGATTATAGAGAGTAGTGCAGGTGCATCACTTGGTGAAAAATTGAGTTTTTGGGATTTTTAGTATGCTGTGGATGGAAGCAAGATGGAGGGCACAGGGTGTCGTCCTGGGTTTCTTCTTCATGCTTCTTCTTCCTCCTTCTCCATGGGTTTGGGTGGCATTTTGTAATTGGGCAGAAAAG